>CAUYQV010100119.1:0-23644 GCA_963574575.1 Galagoides demidoff | reverse complement strand
TACTAAGAAGAATGTGTTGTAGTTGTTTTAATGAATTCTCAGAATCTGCCTTCAAATACAGCCCTTCACACATTCTTGGAAGAGAGTGCCAGAGAAAAAGAGATTCAGATGCTAATTCAAGGGAGTAATGTGTATCAGTTTAAAAGAAAATTAGCTCCCTAACCAGGGGGGAATCATGCTCAGTGGGCCCTTCGCCCTGCCTTCCAGACACTCATGGAAAAGAACCAGTAAGTGCCCATTTCCAGGACACCGTAGTGTCCAGCAGAGGGCGCCGCTCCAGCGCAGCGGACCCCGGCGCGGCGTCTCCCCGCCCCCTACCTCTGCGGGACGCGCGTCTCCTTCCTGCCACACGTATCCCATGGTGATGACGCTCAGGACCAAGTGGGCCAGGCGCTGTTCCCGGTGACCCTTAAGGAACCGGCAGTTCAGGAGGGGCATCTGGAAAGAGACGTTCCGACGACTGAGAGTCAAACGGGTGGAAACGAGAATGGGCCTTATTTCCGGGACTTAGAAGCGTCTGTCGGGTGTTAAGGAAATTTTACTAAAGGAACTAAGAGCCTGCAACACATCTCATTATCCCAAGATCTGGGACCCTGACATGCAGGAGGGTCCCTACCACGTTGTTCAGGACGCAGCTCAGTGCCCCACCCGAACCCCCAAATCATCCCTTGTGGCTGCACCTGTCTCTAGCCTCCATCAGGGAAGCTGCAGCTTGGTTACACTGTTATGGAGTAATGAGTTCCAGGACTAAGAGCTTGTACTTCACAGCACCCACCCCTGGGGGCTCTGACTCGGCTGTCTCACTGTGCACTTCTGCGTACTCGGGATCATTTAACCCTCTAACAGCCCTGGGTTGCAGGTGTTTCTCTCTGCATGGAATGCTGAATAGTTGAATAGTACCAGGTCCAGTGACGCTAGGAATTTTTATTTTTCAAAACATTGGGGGGAGGGGGTCACATGTTTTGGTTAGTTTGCTTTTGTGTATTTTAAGGCAAAATTATAAGTGTGTGCTGTACCCATTAGGTGTGAATTTATCCATCCCCTCCTCCCCAGCTACTTGAATTCCACTGAGTTTTGCTTCCAAATGTGCAAATAAGTATTGATCCCCTAGATCCATTTAGTATTGAGTACATGTGGGGCTTGTTTTTCCATTCTTGTAATACTAGGAATGGTCTCTAATACCACCCAGGTGATTACAAAAAATACTAGGTGACTGTGTTTTTTATAAATAAGTAGTATTCCATGGTGTACGTATACTCCATTTTACTAATCTATTCACATATTGATGGGCACTTGGCCTCTTTCCACATCTTTGTGAATTGTGCTGCCGTAAACATTTGGGTGGATCTTTTTAATAAAATGTCTTTTTTTTTTTTTCCTTTGGGTAAATACCTAGCAGTGAGACTGCTGTAAAATGGGAGGTCTACTTTGGTTCTTTGAGGCTGTTTTCCACGGAGGTTGTTCCAGGCTGCAGTCCCACCAACAGTGCAAAGGTGTTGCTTTCTCTCTGCACCCTCGCCAGCCTCTGTTGCCTGGGACTTTTTCTGCTGCGCACCATTCGCCCTGGGGTTAGGCTAGGTGATATCTCGGTGTGACTTTTATTTGCATTTCCCTGATGATCAGAGATGTTAAACATTTTTTCAAGTGCTTGTTGGCCACTAGTCTATCTTCATCTGAAAAGTTTCTCTTCCTGTCTTTAGCTCACTTTTTAATCTTGATGATTTGCTCGAGTTTTTTGTGGATTCTGGTTATGAGCCCTTCATGGGATGGATAGCTGGGGAATATTTCCTCCCATTCTGTAGGTTGTCTGTTTCTCTACTGATTGTGTCTAAGACTGTGCAGAAACTTTTGAGCTTGATCAGATACCATTTCTTTATTTTATTTTATTTTTTGAGCCACAGGAGCTGCCCCACTTCTTTATTTTTGTTGTGATTGCTTTTGGGGTCTTTTTCATACATTCTTTGCCTAGGCTGATAGCTATAAGAGATTTTCTAACTTTTTTTTTCTGGAATTCTTATAGTTTCACATCTTAGGCTTAAGTCTGAATTAATTTTTGTGAGTGCTGAGAGGTGAGCGTCCCCCCTTCCCATCTGATCTTTGACGAAGCAGACAGAAACACACACTGGGGGGAAAAAATCTATATTCAACAAATGGTACTGGAACAACTGGGTAGCCACAGGTGAAAGACTCCAGTTAGGAACTTGACTACACCACTGCAGAGGTAGCAGAGCCGGGCCAGTGATTCTCCAGCCCTCGTGTGAGCAGCTCCTGGGGGGCTGCTGGGTCTCTCACACACCCCATCCCCGCCCCATGCCCCCATTCCTCCCTGTCCCAGTCGGGGATTGACAGCAGCACCACTGTGACACTGAAAGTCGGTGCCATCCTTGAAAGCAACTTGCTGGCCTTCCCCGTTCCACCCATTCTCTGGCTCTGGACACAGCCTGGGCTGGATGTGCCCATGTGCCCCTCTTCCCGCCCAAACTATCAGAAAGCACTAGGACGCGGGTGTTTGGGGCACCTTCAAGTGGGTGCGAACGGGCGGCTCCCGGCCGGAGTTGAGGACCGACCACCCGGCGCCATGTCCTCTGCCTCCCGCTGGGGGGCGGGCTCTCCTGCCGGACCGCGAGTCCCCCCCTACCGGGCCCCCGCCCCACCGGCTCCGAGACTCGCCCGCGGCGCCCCTAGACCGGCGTTTGCTCAGGACCCCGCGGGGAGCAGTTATTTATTAAGTAGTTACTGTAAGCCTCTTGCTACCGAACGTCTAAAGCTTGCTGCTATAAACTTCTCACGCAGGACGGTGTTCCGTCTTCCCCCAAATCCACAAGACAAAACAGAGACTCGGGGAGGAGAGGATATTTGCCCAGGGTCGCAGAGCCCGGACGCACTGAGCCAGTTCTGCAAACCGCCCTCGCCTGCAGTCAGCACTGCCCGATAGAACTGCACAAGTCATAATTTTGGTTTTAAATTTTTCCAGCACCCACATTTGAAAAAAAAAAATATGAAAGGAAGAAAAGGGCAAATGATATTAGGTGTAGTTATTTATTTTATCTAGGTCAACGTGTCAAAAAAAAGTATTATCAATAAGTCATGGATATATGGGGATATTTTATGATGAATGTTTCAAAGTGTTCTCCATTTAGTCACTATCTTACTTCTTAATTTGTCCTGGGTGCTCAATAGCTTCCACCCCTAGAGTGCAGCCTTAAGGCAAAGGAGACCCAAGGTGAGAACTGCCTCTTGGTTAGAGAGAAATGTTTTTCTGGAAACTTCTTGCACATTCTAGAGTCTCTGGCCTCACCCTTCAAGAAATCATACACATAAATAGCTTAAGGGATTAAAAAGGAAGAAAAAAAACAGAACTAAACAAAACACTTTTATAGTGGAAATGTTTTCCACCTACATATAAAGGTGAAATGGTTAGGGAGCAAGTCATATACCTAATTGCTTCCATGAGTATAAGGTGATCAGTTTGATTTCATATTTTGCTTCAATATAAAATGCAAAGTAAGTACTTCCCAGAAATGGTTTAACTTCATCATAACATGAAGTATTTTTTTTTCTTTTTGCATCACACCTTGGTGAGCTGGCTTGTTTCCTGATTTTTTTTTTTTAATATTTGTTGTGATCTACCCCCTTATCTGATATAAAGAGGTTTGACTGTGGACACCTTGGCTCTCACACAAGAGGAAAAGTCAAACGTTTCACAATGTGGTTTGAATAACTCTTTTCTCCCCAGCATTTTCCTTCTTTCATTCTTTCTTTTCAAAACCCCTTCAGAGGCAACAAGGCAGGTGGACTGACCAGGGAACACAGAATGCAGATACCCCAGATTCCCATGTCTTCCCTTTCCAGGCTAAAACCTCCCCATGAGCTTGTTTAAAAGTCCCACTCAGATTCTTCTTTAAACTAACATGTGGTGGTTGGTTAATATGTGCCAGAAACCGTACAGCCCTGGCTCTGGGAATCTCAGGAACATGAGTGCATCATATCAGGAAGGCGTCAGTCTGATGTTCAGGAAGGGTGAGATAGCTCTGTTGAGAAACTCCATGGCATTGATTAATTTCCCGGTTAAGTTGTCCAACTTCCACAAGAAAGGTCCTATGAGGATGAAAACACAGTGGAGAGAAAGGGGCAAAGAGAAGAAGGAAACATGTACCTTGTTCACGTGACCTCGAAGCTGGTGAGTCTCTATCAAGTGAGGGAGTTTGTTGGCAATTTCCATCCAAGGCCTGTAGTGATCCGGAAGTTCTTTCTGTGTTTAAAGTAGAAACACGTCCACATGTTAGACCTCTCTGGGAGGAGGTTTCAGAGAATAGCTGCTTTCAGATTTCAGTTCAAGTCACTTCGGTTCAATGGGCTGAAGTCACTACAGTCTCACTATGGGCTGCAGAATTACAGGTGACTTAAATACAGCCCTTCTTTAGAAAGTGTGTGGGGTGAAGAGAAAGCGTCCTCTTCCCTTCAACCCACAATAAGGCAGATTAATAAGAGAAAGGTCATGTAACCTGTCCTGTTACTACGCACACAGGGAGAATCTCAGAGCAACTGCCCAGCATCCCGTGAGACCCCGATAATTAGACAGCCTCACTTCAGAGGGGAGGAAGGACACAGGGCAGGGAACACAAGTGATTCTGCTGAGGGACAGTAAGTGGTAGCTACTGAGAGTGAGGAGCAATGGACACTTGGGAAAATAAATGGTAAATGATTCTCTTTGGAATTTAAATGAACCTCAGAGACAGGCTTCGTTTCGTAAAGGGTTGGGCAAGGTCTGGTTACCTCTTAATCTTCTGCTGCACATAATGAGATCATGGAGAAGAAAGGGAAGAAAATTGTTCTTGACGGATCTTTCTGGTCTTTATGGAGATGGGGGAAAGTACCTTCTAAGGCCTGTTGATCTCGAAGGGCTATTAAGTAAAATAAAATCCTAAGCCCCTCCCCCCTTAATATTCCTTCCTCTTGGCCAAGGCAACCCCAGAAAAACTCTAAAACTAAGTTCCTGGCCGTGAAGGGAAGGAGGTCAGACACATCTCCTTACACCCTCCCGTTCATTTTATACAAACAACATTGACCAGCATTAATGTAAAAACAGAGATGAAAACAGATCTCTTGTGATAATAAAATACTAAATTATTAGTAGGCCTTAAAGCCATTCAGAGCAGAGGTTAAATCACCTACAGGCCTTAGTTCCCTCCACCTGCCATCTGAGTCGTGGTTTGGGATCCTATGGTCCCTCTCTGATCAGCAGCTTTCCTATCTCACCCTAAAACGTCCAACCCTTCATACAAAGCTTTATTATTTCTCTAACCAATTATAAATTAATGAATCTTTGTACACACCTATAATCTGTAAAACCCCCCTTCAACCCAGCTGTTCCGCCTTTTTGGGCCAAAGCAACATATACCTTCCATGTACTAATGTATGATTTTACCTGCAATTTCAGTCTTCCTAAAATGTATAAAACCAAGCTGCTTGCGGGCCACTCACTCAACACTTCTTGGATGTAGCTCCCCAGGCCATAGTCACACATACATGATTCCAAATAAATGTTCCTTAAATTAGCTCTGTGCCCATAGCTCAGTGGTTAGGGCGCCAGCCACATACACCAATACTGGAGGGTTTGAACCCAGCCCAGGCCTACTAAACAACAATGACAACTACAACGAAAAAATAGATGGGCATTGTGGCAGGCGCCTGTACTCCCAGCTGACTGGGAGGCTGAGGTAAGAGAATCGCTTAAGCCCAAGCTTGAGGTTGCCGTAAGCTGTGTTGCCATGGCACTCTACCAAGGGTGACATAGTGAGACTGCCTAAAAAAAAAAAAAAAAAAATCATTTTACAGAATTTAGGGAATTTATTTCACATTAACAAGACTTTTAATTTAAAATACTCCATATATCAAGGAGTCATATTTTGGGATGAAATGTCCTTCAAGCATACGGTTAGTAATGGAGAAAAAAGTGCATTCGGATGTATCCCAGCGCTGTGTAACATGTTTAATTCCTGGTGTGTGTGCGAGTTTAAGAACTTGCAAAGAAGAAGTGGGTAATTCTTTCAGCAGCTGGAGGAAATTAAAGGGAAATATTCACATAAATATGACAATTGAGCTTAGTTTTGTAGTCCAAATGTGACTTTAGGGGTGGAAATTTGTTTTTGTTTTTGTTTTTGTTTTTTGCTTTTTTTTTTTTTTAATCTTCTTGTTTCTTTTTTTTTTTTAATTTCAGGTTAATGTGAAGGTACAAACCACTAGGTTACAGTATTCAGATGTGACAGGGAGAGTCCCTCTTAATAGTTGTGTCCAGTGCCCAAAAGGTGTGCCAACATCCTTACATTGTGTCCATTAAGTGGGAGCACACACTGGGCAGTGCCTGTGGCTCAGTGGGTAGGGCACCAGCCCCATATCCAAAGGGTGACAGGTTCGAACCCAGCCCCAGCCAGCTAAAACAGCCGTGGCAACTGCAACAAAAATAGCCCGGTGTTGTGGCTGTAGTCTCAGCAACTCAGGAGGCTGAGGCAAGAGAATGGCCCTAGCCCAAGAGCTGGAGGTTGCCGTGAGCTGTGACGCTACGGCACTCTACTGAGGGTGACAAAGTGAAACTCTGTCTCAAAAAAAAAAAAAGTGGGAGCACACCAATCCCCTCCCCTCCTCCTCTGTCCCCACTCTCATTCCCACTCCTGCCAAAGTGAATTGAATTGAGTTTTTCTTTTATGTGGACATGTGTTCCATTGTCTACTGGCTTTGTATTAATATTGAGTACGTTGGATATTTGGTCTCCATTCTTGTGGTACTTTACTAAGAGTGTGTTTCAGCTCTATCCGGGTTAATACAAAAGGTTTGGGTGGAAGTCTGAAGAAGGGAGAGTAGCAAACCCAGAGGGCACAGCTGGTAGACAGACAGGCGCATCTCGGGACGACACCTGACTCGGGGATGCTGGATGGGAAGCTCACGGGACAGGACGATGGGAGATGAGTTTAGGAAGTTAGTTCCAGTGCTTTGTATGAAACATCCGAGTTTTCCCTTCATGAAAGCTGGTGACATAATTTGACTTGGATTTTCGGAAGATGACTAACTCTGTTGGATTTTAAGACATAAAGTCAGATTAGAAAGCCTTTCAAATGTTTGTAAGGGAGAGAAACAGCTCCACCACCATCCCTTAAGATGTAAATGACTTACTTAATGACCTAATTATCAGACAGTCATATGTTGCCCTGTCCTACCCTGGCTCAAGTCCAGAAAGCCCTCATGGCCCTGGGCTGCAGATAACACCACTTGGAGGAGTGTGGGAGCCTCTGTTAGATACCTCATTGTGCTATCAGGATAAGAGGGTTAAGGACAGCACCAAGTGAGGCTACTGCTTCAGACAAAGGGTGTGATGATGTATTGTTAGCACCCAGGGGTTTTTATGATGTGTAACTCAGATACAGTAACTTTGGAGAGGGGTATTCAAGTCTATAAAGTTCTCACAAAGCAAGGCAGGCTTTGTGAACAATCTCCCCGTCTTCCTGGGATTCTGGGCCATAACCTTACTATGCAACTGTAACCTGCACAAGGGTATTTAGTTCCTGGTTCAGTCACACTGTTATTTGTCCAAGGATTAAACTTAGGCCATGACAGTGAATTTGGAAAGGTGAAAGCATCTATTTAAGATACCTGAGAAGTAAAATTGAAACCACATGATTAAATTTTGGAAGTAGGGGATTAAGGCAAGAAAATCCCTGACCCAAATAGCCACTATTTATGTGGCCGTACTGGCTCCACGATTGAGCCAAGCAGGACATAGTCCAGATTTTAGTGACTGCAACTCTAACCCTGGGGATGGCAAACTACACCTATTTTTTGTGAATATAGGATCCCAGCCATTCTTATGAGCTCACATATTGTGTATGATTTATTTTGCATTGTCTGTAAAGTGAGGCAGATGCAATAGAAATCTTTTGGTAGCTTATCATATTCAAAGCTTAATGGTCTGACCTTTTTTTTTTTTGAGACGGAGCCTCAAGCTATCCCCCTGGGTAGAGTGCCATGGCATCACAGCTCACAGCAACCTCCAACTCCTGGGCTCAAGCGAGTCTCCTGTCTCCACCTCCCAAGTAGCTGGGACCACAGGCGCCCGCCACAACGCCCGGCCATTTTTTGGTTGCAGCCATCATTGTTGTTTGGCCCGCCCAGGCTGGGGATTTGAACCCACCACCTTAGGTGTACGTGGCTGACGCCTTAGCCGATTGAGCCACAGGCGCCAAGCCTATTGTGAATATACTTAATGCCACTGGGTTAAGATGGTAAATTTTATGTTTCATGTATTTTGCCATAATTTAAAAAAAAATTGTCATTGTCACCATCAGAAGAATCACCGTACATGCACAGCACTTTTTGGATGCCCAGTGCACTGTTGTAAGAACTCAACTTAAATTCCCTGATCCACTGGGCCAATGGCTCCTATTCACACCCTGCCCTGTATTCATGCCCTTTGCCATGTGGTTTTGTGATTCCTGTAACCAAAGAGGTAAAGTTTATTTCTCTACTACATGAATCTGAATTGGCCTTGCGAGTGGCTTTAGCCTATGGAAACAACAAAGTGCTTGTGCCACAGACTGAAGAAGTTTGGCATGGTTGCCTGCCCTCTCCGACCTCTGTGATCACAAAGGATCACATCCAAGCCAGCCTGCTGTAGGACACGTCTGTGGAGTGAAACATGGTTCTCCCAGCAATCCCTGCTGAGGCCAGCCTACAGCAGCCAACAACCAGCCACCCTTAGCCATGTGAGAGAGCCCAGCTGAGACAGAAGAACCACCCAGCCAAGCCCAGCCTGAATCATCGGCCTGCAGACACCTAACCCAAATAAATGCTTATTGTTGGAGGTCACTGATATTTAGGGTGATTTGGTATCCAGCATCATTTAGCCAATGGATAACTGATATGAACTCACATAAAAGACCCCATTTAGGTATTCACCTACTTAAGTGTTCCAACACATACTCATTAATCACCCACTCCACATCTAGGGATGCAACTTCAAGCAAAGCTGAGCCCACTGCTCAAAAAGGGGAGAAAGATCAAGATCCAAGTGCTTTCACCAGTGTGATTCAGTGAAAGAGCCCAGGCATGGCACATGGGAAGAGCACATAGCCAAAGCTTGAGAGGTCACGGAAAGCTTCCTGGAGGAGTTGTCAAAACAGAGGCCTGAAGAATTTGCAAAAGATGGCTAGATTGAGGGTTGTGTGAGGATAAGAAAAGAAGGTGTTCCAGGAGGAAGAAACAGGGCAAAGGCCCTTACAGGCAGGGGCAGGGAATGGGGGACATAGCCTGGCTGCTTGGAAGAATCACAGGCCACTGGGATATGTTGAGCTGGAGCCAGATCACACAGGGCCCTGTGCCCTCCATTTCAGATTTGGGACTTTATCCTGAGGGCCCAAGGGATTTCAGCCGAGAGCTACATGAGCAGATTTGCACTTGAGAAAGATCACTGGGCCAGCGGTGCGGAAGAGATGTCAGCCGAGCATGCAATTAAACCAGGCAGTGCAGGCTGCCCAGAGAGGCCGAGGTCCCTGTGCCACACTGCAGTGAGGACACCCCCAGATCGCCAGGAATCACGGTGGCCGGCTGTCTCTGCTGCCCTTCCCACTGCCAGCTCCCTCTTGGGCAGTGATGCGGAAACTGAGGTTGTCCAAGGGCACTCCACTCCATCATTAGCCGATTCCCCAGGGACAGGCGCGGTGGCAGAAAGGAGGACTTCTGCCAACTGTCAACTCTCTCCCTGCCCAATCAGCAGGCTGCCGCCAGCTGCAGAAAACGCCCTACCCAACTGGAGCCAGGACGCCCCCAGGGCCTCTTCCAATGCATCAGTGGAGAGAGAATTTGCTGATCCCTGGGTGGCTGAAGGCCCCCAGAATCCTCCTGCCAACCCCGTCAGCATGTCGCCACCTGGTCAGGCAGCCGGCGCCCCTGTCCCAGCTGGCCTCCCCACACCAGTGAGACCCCTATCCATCAGACAGGCTCATCCATTGGCATCCGTCACTCCAGAGAAGAGAAATAAAGACACTGCCATATCGTTGTCCCAGGATTGATGTCCCTGCTGCGAAAACAAACGTTGCGTCTTCCCGCCAACATTTATTTTTGATAAATGCTGTGACTTTGCCTTGACATTTCTGAAGCAGCAGGAGACCATTACCCAGTGACAATGTTCTATTCCACTGACATTATCTCTTAATTATAATATGCAAGTAATGCTGAAAAAAAATGGCCCATAAATAGCTCATTTGGAGTTGCTGCATTCTGCCCTGTCGGGGAAAGGCTGAGCGATTTCATTCAGCACTTGCAAATGAAGGAAGACAAATGGATATCTGGGGGTCTTGTGTGTCCTGCCTCCTCAATGACAAAGCTTGCAGGGTGGCAGGGAGGTGAAGATGTCATGGCACCGGCCAGGGCTCCACCAGTCCCCTGGGTCCCCTCTGCCATCCCCCAAATCAGAGGGCACTTCACCCCCATCACCAATTAATAGCCTGCCAAGTTCAGTCCTGCAAAACAGTTTAATATTTAGTGCAGAGGGACAGGCATCGATTTTTTTTTAATCAGGAAATTAATTCTGTTAAGAGGCAGAGAGGTCAAGGGAAGGGCTGCCTGGAGGAAATCCTATTCTGCAACTCCTCTGGGTCTTTAGAAACATTCCCTAAGTTCGGAGGGAACAGGCTTCTAGGAGGGGGCCCTTGGGGACAAGATAGAGCTTTGAGAGGGCTCCAGAGAGGAACACAGACACCTCTTTTGGAAGCCTGGACAGAGAAGTTAGCGTTGTTTGGAACCTGATGCCTTGGGGGCAAGGAGAGCCCAGAGAATTCATGCTTTTTTGTGTGTGTGTGTGCAAGAACTAATGCTTCTTTTTTTATTTCCCCTCTGCCCTCCCACCCCAACTTGGAGATGGTTGGACCCATTTCAGCATTTCTGCATGCTTTTTATTTTTATTTCTTTTGAGACAGAGTCTCACTCTGGCACCCAGGCTGGAGTACAGTGGCATAATCATAGCTCACTGCGGCCTCAAACTCCTGGGCTCAAGCGACCTTCCTGCCTCAGCCTCTGGAGCAGCTGGGACTATAGGTATGCACAACCGTGCCCCGCTAATTTTTTTTTTGGCTGGGGCTAGGTTTGAACCCACCACCTCTGGCATATGGGGCTGGCACCTTACTCCTTTAAGCCACAGGCGCCGCCCTCAGCTAATTTTTTTTTTTTTTTTTTTAGCGGGGGTCCCACTATGTTGCCTGGACTGGTCTCAAACTCTTCCTGGTCTTGAGTGATCTCCTCACCTTGGCCTCCCAAAGTGCTGGGATTAGGGGCCTGAGCCATTATGTCAGGCTGAATTTGTGCTGTGAAAAGCCGTATTGCTCTACACACATACCAGTGAAAGTTAAGATTTTACAAAGTCAGGGTTTCTCAACCAGGGTGTTTCTGTCCCCCCATCCCCAAGGGCACAGGTGGCATTTGGGGTTGTCACAACTGGGAGGAAACTCCCAGCATCTGGTGGGTTGAGGCCAAACATCCTATAATATACAGGACAGCCCCCCACAAAGAATAATCCAGCCCCAAGTGTCAACAGTGCCCAGGCTGAGAAGCCCCCCATCTAAACAGTCTCCGACAGAAGGGACTTGATGGTCAGTTGGAGAAAGTTAGGAGCTTGACATGCATAAGAGGCTAGAAATACTGGATAGCTATCGACTCCATGAAGAAAGTGTACAAATATGTGGCTGAAACATCTAAGGGCTGCCGCTAATAGAAGGAAGGACAATCTGTAGATTCCAGGAGGGCAGGGGGAGGGGCATAAACAAGAAAGCCAGGCCTGTCAAATCAGCTTTCACACCCATGGAAGGCCAAGAAAGGGAAAGATATTCCCATCGATACTTTGAGGAAGTGAGTATGTTTCTTCTTCATTTTACAGACAAGGAAACCAAGGATCCGGGAGGAACCTGCACCCAGTTGTAGTGGGCATTGTGTCACGTCTATAAGGGAGGCTGATAAAGGCACCACATGGGGTTGCTGCAGGGACAGCTGAGGTCACACATGAGCCTCATGCAGGAAACAGAGTCCAAGCCTGATGGCTGGAGACTCCAGTGAAAGGAACCACTGATCCAGATCCTGGGACAGATGTGGGGGGTCCAAGACTCTAGGTCCGGGGAAGGCAGGGGGAGGGGTATAGAGGAGGCACTTCTGGGCAGGAGCTAGGCCATAGGCAGAGGACAGAGCCAGCCCCAGGCTACCTCAAGGTAGGATCTACCATCACAGGGCACCAGCCACAGTTGAATCCCAGGGAAGAGAGAGGGCTCCAAGTGCTGAACACCCAGCCTCCTTCCTCCTGCCCTCCCAGGCTCCGGTTGACACCTCTCATTGGCTGCAGCCAGAGGAACAGGGCATCCAGGTGGCCCAGAACACCACAGGGGCCTCTGGGGACATCAGTGTGCAGCCTTCTAGCACAGGTGTCCACAAAATAAAGAGTGTCCAACCTGCAGTTATAAGAAGCAGCAAGCTCCACAGTGGACAACTGGAGCCCAGCTGCCTGGGTTCAAGTCCACACTGAGCCTTCCTGGCTGTGACCTGGGCAAGTGCAGAGTGGGGATGATGAGACTAATAGTGCCTCATTCACAGGGTGACGCCACACAATGAGAGGCACATATACAAGGCCCCAGCCCACCATACACACGGGAGGGGGGGCAGCTATTACCACCCCCCAACTAGTGCCCTGTGGCTGCCATTAATAAACTGCCATTAATTGTGACTTAACCCAAATTTATTCCCTTACGGTTAGTTCTCTGCAGAGCAGAAGCCCTAAAAGCAGGTGTCGGGTGGCTCTAGGGGCAAATCCCTCTCCCTGCCTTTTCAGCTTCCAGAGGCCACTTGGGCTCTGTGGCTTGCGTCCCCAGCTTCCACCTTCAGAGCACACCTTTCCTCTGCAGCTCTGACTTTTCTGTCTTCCTTGTCTAAGGACTCTGATGGTGACAAGACCCTACCCGGATAATCCAAGACCACTTCTCCATCTCAAGATCTCTAATTTAATCACATTTGGAGAGTTCCTTTGGCCAGGCACGCAAGGGCACAGGTCCCAGTTCAGGAAGGCAAGGCATAACTCAGCCAGCTGCAACCACCACCATCAGTATTATTCCCTGGCCTCTCTCCCTCCATCTGGTTTGCTCCCCACTGTGGCATGGTGCTTCTCTAGATAAGACTTGGGGACCCAAGAGACTTCTCTCAAGTGGTAGCAGAATAGAAATGAGTCTCTTGGGCTGTGGGATCCTGGGGTGGGGGGTGTCTATGCCCCGCTAATGGACTCTGAAGAATGTGTTCCTGCGTCCAAGACAGCCCTCTGCCAGGCTTCTAGAATAAGCCTTTTGAAAGAGTTCGAGCTCAAAGAAGGGTCACTGGCTGAAATACCACCAGGACGTGGCAGCATTCACCAAGCAAGGTTGGCTGGAGACAGCTACACAAAGAACATGTGTCCCTTCTCAGAGAAGCAACCTCTTGGCAGGACAGCTGCCAGGCAGAATGAGGGCCCAGTGAGGCCAGATCATCCAATTTTTTAAAAGTAACTAAAATGTAGATTTTTATATAAAATCCCTTAATTTTCAAGTACTGGACACCAATTCAGCTTTTGTTTTCTTTTAAATATCATGTAAGCCAAAGGAAACACATCTGTGGGTCAGCCTCCTGGGATCCAGGCCAGGGTCCTTCCTTGCCCCTGGAAGATGACCCCATGAGAGCCTGGAGTATCCCCAAGCTCACCCCACCTGAGGCTGTGGCCAGAGTGGCTCCCTGTCAGTTGGCCCCAGAAGAAAGGGCCACAGAAACTGCTGACCCTTTACCTTCCCCTAAGCCCACTCTTTGCCTCCAGGGCATGGTGTGGAATCAGTTCCACAAAGCTGCCCCAAAACAGCTGGTTTGTGTCACCTCTCTGGGCTCATCTGCATAATGGGGGTTAGGTTAGTGACTGCCTCTATGGTTCGCCATGAACACAGAGCAAAGGGCCGCAGGTAGAATGCTTAGAGGGGCCAGCATCCACAGGAAGTTCTCAGGCAACAGGGCAAAAAGAATCAAAACCAGAAAGAACAATAAATGATTACCTTGGAGGCTTGGCACCCATAGCTCAGCAGTTAGGGCGCCAGCCACATACACCAAGGCAGGCAGGTTTGAACCTGGCCCGGGCCTGCTAAACAACAATGACAACTACAAGAATAACAATAAAAAAATAGCCAGGCATTGCAGCAGGCACCTGTAGTCCTAGCTACTTGGGAGGCTGAGGCAAGGGAATCGCTTAAGCCCAAGAGTTTGAGGTTGCTGTGAGCTGTGACGCCACGGCACTCTACCGAGGGCAACATAGTGAGACTCTGTCTTAAAAAAAAAGACTACCTTGGCTGGGGGTCTCCAGAAAGGAAGGGGACCCAGGATAATACTGCCTTGTTGTCTGTGTTTTCCTCCTATTCCCAAGAATACCACAAGAGATCAACACAGGGGATACACACAAGATGTGGGAACAGAAGTCCTGGGTCTGAATCTCAGCTGCCTCACTGTGCAGCTTTCAATAGCTCACTCACCCTCTCTGGACCTCGGCTTCCTCACATGGGGTGAATTCCTCCTGGTAGAATGTGTGTGGGGAAAGACACAACCTAAGAAAGATATAAGCTAAGGCAAGCACAAAACACAGAAAAAGACACTTGAACGTTAACACCCTTTTAGAACTTCCTGACATCTTTTTTTACCGCAGCCCCAGCTGAGGCAGCAAAGAGGGGAAAACTTCATCAGAACCTCCGACACCTTTAGGTGCCGAGGTGCGTGGTGACTTCCTCCCTCACCTTTGTGCATATGCGTCTTGTACCAATTCATTTCAATCTGCTCCCCAGGCAAAGTGAATATTGGCCTGGCTCCATCACTGATGTCACCAGGGGGAACCTGGGTGGGTCCAGCCTGGAACTCTGTGATCACCACAATCTGCTGCCTCCCCCAGAGGGCGGGCCCCAAGCACTGTGTGTCTGCCCCAGGGATATCTGTGGACTTGCCTGTCAAGCTATCGTGGCCCCACACTAAAGGCTATGGTGTCTCTTTCCTCCTGCCCAGGGCAGCAGGAAAACAGTCACTTCCTGTTACTGGAACAGAACTCAGTGGCAGCAGGGATTTTGGTCTGTTTTGTTCATTCCTCTATTCCCTGTGCTTAGACCAAGGCTTAGTAAGGAGGAGCTGCTCAGTACTTGTGTGTGGACTGAACAAAAAAGAATACACAGCATGTGCCAGACAGTGGGCTAAGCCCATTCAGTGCATTATTGCATTCAATCCTCTTTGCACTCAGGGCAGGTGGCTTGTGTCAGGGAGGTCTAGGTTACACTGCAGTAACAAACAATCCCCTCCCCCCCCCCGCCCCCGAACTCATAAAACAACACAGTCTATCCCTTGCTCATCCCTCACAAGTCAGAGTGGGGTTCTGCTCTGTGCAGTCATTCTGGGACCCAAGGTGATAGATCAGCCAGTGTCTGAGGTGGAGGGAAAGAGTTCTGAAAAACCACCAGCAATTAAATGCTGCAAACTGAGAAGTGATACAAGTGATACTCCACTCTCTTGGCTGATTGGCCAGAATGAGTCACGTGGTCCCATCAACCAGCAGGGAACCCAGAAGAGCCATCCTCTCATGTGCCCAAAAGGTGAAAGTGGGAAACAGCTGGTGTGCACACTACTGTTAGCCACCACCTGGCGTTTTTATTATCCTCCTGTCACCACATGAAGAAGTTGAGGCTCAGAGAGGTTAAGTGACTTACCCAAAGCCACACAGTTATTAAATCATAGACCTGGGATTCAAACCCAGTACTGTCTGACTCTAGAAGCCAATGTCTTGGCTATTATCATATATAAGCTCCTAAAGAGGATCTGTTTAACCCTGTTTGTATAAACACATTCAGTGAATTCGGCTGATGAAAGACAGCCACCCACACCAAACAGCCTCCAGGAAGGGGTGGAGAGCCACAGATGTTCATACGTAAGTTACACAACTAAAAAGCGAAGGCAAATACTGCTCAAAAACTGGCGAACTAAGTCCTGTCCAGGACGGGTTTTGTTTGGCCCACAGAATATTATTTTAATTTGAATTTATTGCCAGTAATTAAAACTCAGGAGATTTCACATTTTAAAAAACCATTTTCTCTTGTTTTCTTTTAAATGAAAGATCTGGCGACACTGGCCTGTGTCACCATAGGGTAGCAGTCAGCATGAATGAAGGCAATGACAGGTTTTTGGAGCACAAGAAGGAAGCCTGGGATAAAGCACAGAGGGAGGGGATGTCATTAACCCAGACCCAACACATAAAATGCTGCTCCCTTTAACCACGAGTCTGACAGACTCACTTTCACACTTTAACATATTTTCATCTCTGTCTTCACAGACAGGGTGTCAACAGTGTATCTCCAAAAACGATGAAAAGGTACTACCTTGGGGAGGCAAAGCGTCAGCTGTGCCCATACTCACTAGGTCACTAGCCAAACTTGGGGAAGGGCGTATCTTTACCTTCTAGTTAGTACCTTAAGCTACCCTACCACACAATGAACCAGCACCTGGCCTGCTGGGCCTAACACACTGTCTGACTTGTTCTGTAGGCATTTGAACTTGCCTCCACTGACCCACACATACCCTTCCATTTAAAGAAGCTAGTTTTATAGTCCCAGCTACTCAGGAGGCTGAGGCAAAAGAATCACCTAAGCCCAAGAACTGGAGGTTGCTGTGAGCTGTAACACCACAGCACTCTACCGAGGGCGACAAAGTGAGACTCTGTCTCTTTAAAAAAGAAAAAAGAAGCAGCAGCAGCAGCTAGTTTTACACAATACAGAATAACCGCAGGCTCACTCACAAGAAACCCCATGATGTGTTTGATGGTGGCACCTACTGGTGATGTATGGTACTACAGCTCAGCTCCAGCAGACCTTGTAAATAATTAGATACACATTGACTCATGAATGGTAGGATTTGTTCCAAGAGTAGTTTATCACACTTTTCAAACAATCTTAAGCCTAATTGCATAAAATGTCCTTCTTTACAATCTTCATGAGTTCCTGTAAAATAGATGAGTCAGGAATTAAAATTCCTGTTGCACAAAGGTGGGTCAGAGAGATTTGCCTGAGGGACACAGTGAATCCAGGCCTCTTTGGCATAGGGCTCTAGCTCCCAAATCCTGCTGCTTGCTTAATCTCCAGGCTGACATCGTGAAGGAAAGAAACCATGTCCTTCTTTCAAACAGCTGTTGCTGCCACAGGCAGAGAGACCACAGGGCCAAGCGTACCACAGAGCAGGCCCAGAGATGCTAGTGTTTAATCTCAGAGTCCCTGTGCCCTGAAATGGAAGAAATTCCTGTGGTCCAGGAAGAACAGATGGGGGTCATAAAAGTAGAGGGAAAAACCCAGAGACCAAAACAGGGCTGCACAGTTCTGAAAAACCACCACAGGGCTGGCCACCAGCTTAAGGATTAATATCTTCCACACACAGTTGTTCCAATCCATCTGCTGAGATGTTTTCCCAGGGGAGTGGAAGGCCTGTTTCGTAATGGAAGCTGAGGAGGTAAATGAGATCTAGTTTGCAGAAATGTGCGTCGTGGCCAATGTTGCTCAAACATCTGTTCCTGAAAATGGGGAAAGAAAAAAAAACCAGCTCCATTTTAAAGGCCTCCTAACTTCTGCACGTTGTCAAGTTTCCTGTGGCTAAGGCTTCCTGGCAAACGTGTCTTAAAATCTGGAAATGCTCATGACTCCAGAGATATTTGGCCTTCACCCTCAGGACCCCAGCCAGCCTGGCTCCCAAGGCCTTGCAGAAACAGCCCCCAGCAAGGCATGAGAGCACCTTATTCTCCCCCATGCCAAAACTCTGGGGACATCTTCCCTCCAGCGCTCCTGCCCTCTCTTTCCTGTTTTGTTGTTGGTTTGGGAGTGCAGAGCACTATTTTTAGACATGTTTATTCTTAACTCTTCTCCTTCTCCTCCTATTCCCCACCTTTCTGGAATAAGCCTGGATGCTCCCCTGCTGGAGGTTTTTCCAGACTGATGGGCACATGCCTGGTAGAGAGGGCCTCTTTCTAGATGAAGCTGGGATTGGATTTGGCAGAAATGAAGCTTGCAAACCTTTTCTCTCCCAGACATCTTGGGAATCAGGAGCTATAGGTACTTGCTGCCCTTTGGTTAGAAATGGTGCAGGGCCCCTCTCTCGCCAGCCACTAGCATATTCTCTCTCCTAGGCTTCTGAAGCTGTGATCAGAATTGCACCACCTTGGAGGACTAAAGGCAGCATTTGGCTTGGGCCCTGTGTTCACCAGAATACTTCAGTATGAATGTTCTAAAGCCCTGCTTCCCAGGCTAAAGAAAATTATAAGCATTTCCTATTACCAGATCCTGCCATCTCTGTACATTGAGCATGAAGAATTTTGCAAAAACCTTAACTTCACAAAATTGCTGTATATATAACTTTTTCAATGTAAACGTACAAGAAAGCATAGTTCTCGTAGCCCTAGTTAGTGAGTTTTTCTTTTTTTAACCTTACCAAGTGTAGAGCCTCGAAAAGCAGACGCTCAGCGCCTCCACCAGCCTTTAAGGCCAGGTCTGTGGGTGCGGTGGGGGTTGGAGCTCCAGACCTGGGGGCCGCCCCGCAGGCTAGACCCGCAGCGCCCCCTGGCGGCCGTCGCCCAGCCCCATGGTCTCCCCGCTTGCAGGGCACATTCCCACCCTACTCCGACTGATCTTTTGCTCATTAATTCAACAAAGACTGGTTTGCATGCACGCCCCGTGCACCCCCAACCCCGAGTACCCGGTGCCCGCCCTCAGGGGCTTAGAGTCTAAAGAGGGAGATAGATCAAATGCTCGCACACAAACATGCATCAGACCGTGAAGAGCAGGTACCCAGGCCTGGAGAGTGGAAGCCTGGGAACTGGCCTTACCAGGCTGCGAAATAGGCCTGCCTCTCCAGTTCTACACTTCTCAGGGCAAGAGTGTTTGCCAATCTGTAAAGCACTGTGTACCTTCCATGTGGACAGGTGGAGGATGGGGCAGGGAGGGCAGGGAGCCCATGGAGTGGTACTCAGAGCCCTCACTGGAGCCCTGGACTCGGCCTCTGTCGTCTCATCTGTAAAATGATCCCCTCAAGTCACCTGCAGTACAGAACTGTAGGAGGCCTGCACAAACATGTGTCTCCTAAGCATCAGCTGCAGCCTCTACTTTGGGTGCTGTGGTATTGAAGGATGCTTTGTGTTCAGAGGCCAGTAGCAATGTGGGCCGGTGCATAGGGGAGCAGGAGAAAATGGGCGGAGTAAGGACAATCCCAGAGTCCTGACTTCTCTCCTAAGCAGCCAGTCAATAAATGCTCACCAAGGAGACTGCTAAGCCCTGCACTGGGGACAAGATGGGACTCCACATGCTCCAGCCATACCTGCCTGGCAGCACTGCATTCTCCTCCCTGGTACCCCCCCAGGCATTCCCGGGTGTCCTTGGATGTCTCTCTGCCTGTCACTCCCCACATCCCATTTTACCTATATACTATTAGCTGCAGCCCCAAAATATACCCCACATTCCTTGTCTCTTTACCCACCCTGTTATGATAAACTGGTGAAAGTGTTTCCTTGAGACCTGGCAGATGCTCTAGCAAATTAATCAAACCCAAGGCAAGGGTCATGGGAACCCTGATGTCTAGCCCATAACCAGGGCTTGTGATTGGCATCGGAAGTGGGAGACAGATTTAGTGACTGAGCCCTCACCCTGTGGGGCCTGATGTTCCCTCTGGGTAGATAGTGTCAAAACTGAATTGAACTAGAGGACACCCAGCTGGCCCACTGCAGAACTGACTGATTCTTTGGTATGTGGGGAAAACCAACATTTGGTCACAGAAGTCTTCTGTGTTGGGTGTTGTGGGGTAAGAGAGAGGATAACTTGAGTTTTCTCCACTCAGCCCGCTACACTGGGGCCGCCCTGCTCACAGTGCCCTCGGTCTGTGCTGCCCCCTCAGGGTCTGTGCACGTGCACTTCCCAGGTCCTGCAGCACTTTCTTCCGGATTCCTTCAAATCCTTCAGAAATCAGGATATGTGGCACTTCTCAGAGGAAACCTCTAGAAACACTCTGTCATTTAGGCAGCCCTCTGCCAGCACCGCTTTTCTGTCATGTCACCTTGCTTGCTTGCTTTCCCAGCACCTGTCACCCTCCAGAGTTATGGTACTTATTCATTTACCTTCTCCACACACAAAGGCAGGGAGCCTTCTTGCTTTGTCCACCACTGTATTTTTTTTTGAGACAGAGTCTATGTCACCCTCGGTAGAGTGCTGTAGCGTCACAGTTCACAGCAACCTCAAACTCTTGGGCTTAAGTGATTCTCTTGCCTCAGCCTCCCAAGTAGCTGGGACTACAGGCGCCTGCCTCAACACCTGGCTATTTTTTTGTTGCAGTTGTCATTGTTGTTTGGCGGGCCTGGGCCAGGTTCAAATCCACCAGCCCCAGTATATGTGGCAGGTGCCCCAACTGCTAAGCACAGGCGCAGACCCCACCACTGTATTTCCAAAGCAGACAATGCTGGTGCTCCAACCACATCCAACTCCGTCCTTTTTACTGTTTCCCCACACTCCTGACTGTGGGGTACTTGCATATTCTAAACCCATACCTGCTGCTCACCCTTGGAGAACTGCCCTCTGGGCTCCTGGAGTCCCCTTTGCTCTCCTAGGACATCCCTTGGCCAGGAATCTTTGTCTCAGAATCTCCTGGGGAACCCAATCCAAGACAGTGCCCCACACATGAGGGAGATTGCCACCGTGGGCACGCAAACACCATTTGTTTAATGAAGAAATGAATGAATGGGTGAATCTGTGCACCTTCTCAGAGCTCTTGCCCCCCACTGTGCACAGCAAGTACTCTCGGCACACAGGAGGTATCTAATACATGCTTGCTGGAGGCTCAGCATCTGAGATCTTTCTAACATCCCAGGCTCCTCATGTCCTCATGAGGAGCCTGGGATCCTCATGTCCATTTCTGTGCTATAGGCTTCTCAGAGACCTGTGGAGCAATAGGTCCAGCCCCGTTTCACAAGCAGTGCCAGGCTCAGGGAGGTTATGAGTTGCTAATGCCACCTCGCACCTTGGGCAGAGCAGGGATTGGCTTGCAGGTAGCCAGTTTCGAAGGCCAGAGACCCTTCTATCACCTGCTAAGGTACAGCAAATGTCATGGGACCCTGGCTTTTATTTCAGGTGTGTCATCCTTATTCCCAGTCCCCTTAGAGAGAGATTAAGATCCCTTTGAAAATCTGAAGACTACTGAGGAAATGCTTCCCAGAATAAAATACAACTTCTAGGGGTTACAAGTTCCCAGAGATAGGTTGAGGACCACAGATAACAAGTCCCCAGTTTGAAATCAGTTCACTCCATTCAAGGAGCCAAGGGTGATCCCCAGACGCCTTAAGAGACAGCCTCTGAGCATCCTGTGTGCCCAGCTCGCCCCCTAGTGGTCCAGCCTAGGATTGCCCAGAACCCAGCTCCATAGCCAGCAGAGGGTGCCAGGTCAAGGGCTTTACCGCCAGAGCAGGAGGAAAAGCTGCCTACAATTTGAGCAAGGATGAACCTTGAGAAACATCTACAATTCAGAAAGACCCCTCAGGCAACTGCATGGAGAATGGACGGCATGAGAGCCAGGAGACCCGTGGACCAGACTGACACAGCCACCAAGTGAGACAGGACAGTGCCAGGGCAACGGGCTTGCATGTGATGTCCCCATACTGACCTGTGAGGCAGGGTCCCATTTTTCTCAAATGAGGAACACCACCCTGGCTTTACCATCTCAGCCGAGCCTCGTACAAAGGCGCCCAAAGTAGGTCTGGGTCACCTGTGTTAAAGGTTGGGAAACTGGGGCTCCATAGAGGTTGTGTGACCCATTCGAGGTCCCACAGCTTGTAGTGGCACAAATGTAAAGCTGTCTGAGAGGAGGGGCCCCTCTATCTGGTCCACCATTGTACCCCGACGCCTGGCACATAGTGAGCACTGGATAAATACATGCTGAAAGAACAGACACTTGAGCAAGCAGAGAGCCGAGCCTTAAGGATATTCCAGTTTCCAGCACAAGGGCAGGCACCAGGTCCTTGGGGTTTTGGGCTACAGCAACCAGAGTCAGGACTTAGAACATTCTAGCATCAACTGGGGCACAATGCACTCCAGGAGTCCCAAGACAAAAGAAATCTGAGTGGCAGTGATCTGGGGGCCTTCTGGAGGAAGGGGCCTAGCAGAAACTGAGCCTGTGATGAGGGCCAGGACTGATCAAGGCAGAGAGAAGAGGTCAGCTGTCCGCACAGAGGTGACAGTTGTCCCAGCGGCAGGGTGGGAGGAAGGGAGTCAGTGAGGGATCTCCAGGTACCTCTTCATGGTATGTGGAGGAACATCTTTTTTTTTCTTTTGCAGGTTTTGGCTGGGGCCAGGCTTAAACCCGCCACCCCTGGTATATGGGGCTGGCGCCCTACTCCTTGAGCCACAGGTGCCACCCTGGAGAAACATCTTTAAACTTTGCTATGTGCTTATTTTAATGGACCCATAATTTTCCCACTGGACCCATGTCACAGATGAAAACGCCTTTCTCTTAAAATAAAGTAGAAAAGTGAGTCAAATTAAAGAAAACTAATAAGCAGTGGAGTTCACGTCAAAGTTGGGGTTGGGAGTCTGAAGGGAGGGTGTGAGAAGAAAGTGTCTCCTGGAGCCTGCGATGCCATGCTCCTGAGATCCCATGGTGAAGAGTGGCCAGGGGTCCTGAAAGGTATCCCGGAAGCCCGTCCTTCCACCTCTGGGGCAGATGGTGCTGTCCTCACTGAGCCCTGGATGAAGTGCTTGAGTGGGTTTGGGGACGGCAGTTGGACCAAATATCACCCACTGAAAATCTTAGAAACTGCTCAGAAGCAAGGTATTCCCACAGTGAGATGAGTGGAGGACAAATTCCCTTAGGGAACAACAGGCACTCATGACACTGCGCCCCACCCCATTGTCTTTTGTTTCTTCTTTGTGAGCAGGTAGAACAAAAAGTATCTGTGAAGTGGCCGTTATGCAAGTATGTCAAAAATCTAAAGTAGTTATCAAGTAACTAGGGGGAGGCTGGGCACCGCTTTCCTGCTTTCCTGCTCTCCAGGGATCAAATACAGGAGCTTAAGGGGACGTCTTCTAGGCCTGGACTCTGTCCTGAGCTTGTCAGTCACTTGCACGTTCCCGCCCAAGCCCCTTTCTGAAGCCAATATCCAGTCCACTGCCAGCAGAACCCTCCCCCAGGAACATTCCCAAACAAATCTAAAAATTGGGTAATAAATGCTTTCGCAAGTCAGTAGTTTCTACTTTGCTGCTTTCTACAAATTTGAACAAAGGTCAAATGAACTTGTCAGCTGATAGATGAGTAACAATAATTTCTGATGACAGATAACTGTCCGACTTTAGCGCATTACCCAGGAGCATAAGAATTCTACTCCCAGCCACTACGAAAGAAAGCAAGGCTTCTTGGCACTTACATCTGCAAAGAACTGTTGACAAAAGTTGGTTTCATTCTAGTCTGAATAAACTGGGGGCAGAGAAGCCCCCTCATGTCATTACAAGGCATATTTCTTTTTTGTGTGTGAGACGGAGCCTCAAGCTATCCCCCTGGGTAGAGTGCC
>CAUYQV010100117.1:0-11841 GCA_963574575.1 Galagoides demidoff | reverse complement strand
AGCAACCTCCAACTCCTGGGCTCAAGCGAGTCTCCTGCCTCCGCCTCCCAAGTAGCTGGGACCACAGGCGCCCGCCACAACGCCTGGCCATTTTTTGGCTGCAGTCATCATTGTTGTTTGGCGGGCCTGGGCTGGGGATTTGAACCGGCCACCTTAGGTGTATGTGGCTGGCGCCTTAGCCGATTAAGCCACGGGTGCCGAGCCAAGAGCTTTTCTTGATGAATGATCTGTGGGACCAGCTCTTCACAGATGCCTGAGGCTATGATTTTTCTTTCATAGAACTGAGCCAGGTGGAGAGAACAGCAAGGGAGGAATGAGTTTGGCAAGTTCAAGGAACTGCAAGGAGACCCATTAGGCTGGTACAAAGTGAAGGCAGGGGATGGGGGATTAGGGATCAGTTTCATCAACTGTAAAATGGGATAATAGAGTCATTGGATGCTTCAAAGAGTTGCCATGCACAAAGGGCCTGCCTATTGAAGCTCACAGTTTCATCCACAGCCGCACAGTAACACCTGTTCATAGGATGCCTGGACATGTACCCAGAGATGCTACTCTAGGGCAAAAGAGGGTACACCAAGAGACCTGTATTCAGTGTCACCTCAGGACATGCTCTACTAACCTATGGACACAGTCACAGAGGGGCCTCCGCCAGCCTCCCCAGGTTCTAATCCAACCCCCTCCCTCTACCCTTGGGTACCACAGACATCCTCAAGTCTGTCCTGATCATCTTCGTGATAGGCGGCCCAGGCAGTGGAAAAGGGACACAGTGCAAGTATATGGCCACCAAGTACGGTCTCTACCATGTGGGGCTGGGCCAGCTGCTGCGTCAGGAGGCCCAGAGAGGCACCCAGCGGGGCCGGCAGATCCATGACTTCATGCTGCAGGGGCTCTTGGTGCCCACGGTGAGAACTGGGTGGTGGGGAGAGTAGGAAGAGGGTCCATGGGAACAAGGCACGCAGCAATACCTCAGCTCCTGGCTTGGCCATTACCTTTTCGGGCTGAGCCTCTATTTTCCTGTATGTAAAATGGGGAGACCACAACAAAAGGCTGTAGAGCGGTTTAGATGACATCGCCCCTATAAAGCATTAGGCAGACTGCCTGACACTTAAGAACTACCCCATATAATTAGCTAGTTTATTCCCTTCATGACTCTGCAAGTATCACTGAGCCCTTCTGAATTGGCTTCCTCACCTGTAAAATGAAGGGAACCTTGGTACCTCGTAACATTGAGGTGATGATTAAATGACATGCAAAAACCTCAGCTTCTGGTAGGCATCCCCCCCCACCCCAACGCCAGTAAACCACTGGCCTCTAATTCTCAGCAGTGGTCTCCCTAGACCAGGCATCCTCAAACTATGGCCTGCAGGCCACATGTGGCCCGCCAAGGACATTTGTCCGGCCCACCAGGTGTTTTTGCTGCTGCTGCCTGTCCTACTTAGCAGCCGACTTGTCCCGAGGCCTGCAGTCTGGCCCTCCAACAGTCTGAGGGACAGTGAACTGGCCCCCTGTTTAAAAAGTTTGAGGACCCCTGCCCTAGACCATCAGAGCAGACTCAGAATCCATTGTTACCCTGTCTTTTTTTTTTTCTTTCTGAGACAGTCTCAAGCTGTCACTCTGGGTAGAGTGCTGTGGCATCACAGCTCACAGAAACCTCAAACTTGGGCTTAAGCAATTCTCTTGCTTCAGCCTCCCAAGCAGCTGGGACTACAGGTGCCTGCCACAACGCCCAACTATATTTTTTGTTGCAGTTGTCATTGTTTTAGCAGGCCCAGGCCGGGTTCGAACCTGCCTGCCTCAGTGTATGTGGCTGGTACCCTGTTGAGCTACAGGCATTAAGCCTGTCACCCTGTCTTCACTTGAGGTCCAGACTGAGGAGGCAAGCTTGCTCTGGTGACCCTCATAGAAACTGGTTACCCTAGGGTGAGTGTCATGGTAAGACATGGGCCTTAGGCGCTGAATCCCTGCTTCCTTCCCAGGACATCATCCTAGATATGGTCAGTGAAAACATGTTGTCCCACCCAGAATGCCAGGGCTTTCTCATCGACGGCTTTCCCCGGGAGCTGAAGCAGGCCCAGGAATTTGAGCTCATCGTGAGTGGCCCCAAAGTGTGCGTGTGTGTGCATGCCTGCATGTATTGTCAAGGTGCAAGGCCCATCCCTCCCTCCCAACCTTGGGTAAGGCTGCACTGCTTGGAGAGCAGAGGGCCTGAGACTCCAGGGAGGTTCTGAGAGGAAAATGCAGTGTTTGGTTATCAAGGTACAGTCAAGGTGTTGGAATCATCTAGAACCCATGTAAAGAGATAACAAGCTCTCTGAGGGCAAGGAGGAAGTTATTTCATTATCTTTCTGCCTTGTTACCAGCACCTGGGGGATGAACAGTTCACCCACTTAGTAGCAGGTGGGTTCAGCCTCTTCCCTAGGCCATAGAGAGAGAATACATAGCATAGTTGTTCATTCATCTGTTTATTCAACCTCCCAACTGCCCATCCCTTAGAATAAGACTTGTACTTGGGGTTGGGGGTACAGAGTTCATAAGACACGGTCCCTGCTCTTAACAAAGACATTTCATTTCTGGCATCATTAAGTGCAATGAAGAACAGAAATAGAATGAAGTTTTGGAGAAATGGGGGTGGGCGATTTCAGATTGTGTGGTCCAAGTGGTGACATGGGGACATTGGAGCACTGAGTGGAGGGGGAGGTGCTGGCACTGAGCAACTTATAGTGAATATGAATTTCTTCAGGTTATCTGTTTTTCTTTTTTCTGTTGGTTGGTTTTATTTAACTTGCCACTTTAGTAAAGACTCCTCCCCTCCCCTCCCTTCATTTCTTCTTTTTTTAAGAGAAGGGATTGCCCAGGTTGCAGTGCAGTGGCATCATCATAGCTCATTGCAGCCTTGAGCTCCTGGGCTCAAGTGATACTCGTGCCTCACCCTTCCCAATAGCTAGGACTACAGTAGCTTGGTGTGCACCACCAAACCTGGCTATTTTTTCTATTTTTTTGTAGAGATGGGTGAGCATGTCTTGCTATATCGCCCTGGCTGGTCTCAAACTCCTGTCCTTAAGCGATCCTCCAGCCTTGGCCTCCCAGAGTGCTGGGATTATCAGTCGCACCACTGAATCCAGGCCAGGTTAATTTTACACCTCACTGCGGACTTCATGAAAGGCCCCCAAGGGTCACTGTGGACCTGTAACACCGGGGAGGGGTGGGTGAGGATCATTCCCATTCCGTTTTGAGTGGTTAGGCAGGGAACATGAAACTGCCCTGCAGGCTGTAGGCCTTCTAGGTTTTTCTGGGACTTGCTGGATCCCACTGAAAATCCCTTTAGAGGAAGTCCTGCCACTTGATAGAATCCAGAGGTCTTGGGGGTCTCAGCGCAGTCAGTTTAAAGAGGGGTTCTTGGGCGCCCTCTCCCGGACTGTTCCCCACGGGCAGAGGCTGGGCCAATTCCTTGCTCTGCGGACCTCACCCCTAGGTCTGGCCGGCAGCAGATGCCTCCGCGGGGTGGATTCCACAAGTGGCCACAAAGTCTCAGAACGAAGGCTGCAAATCCCGACACCTCCAGGGCCCGTCTGGTACACTGTTAACCTGTTGGGTTTGGACTGTGCGGTGCTTCACTTCTCCCTTTTTGGATTCTTGGCCAGCGTTCAACAGTGGGGAGCTAACATATCAACCCCCACCCCACAGCTCTTCTCGAAAACAGACTGACTTGACAGCTCGGCGGGGCCTGCAGGTCCCCATGGCAACAGCTTGGGCGCTGTCGGAGCTTTACTCAAGCCCTCGTGGCTCCTGGAGCTCTGCACCGACGACGCGCTTATCTAACAGAATGTTAGTTACCAGCGCTCGCAGCAGGATCAGAGGGCTGGCCCGTGGTTTCACCCTTTAGGCGGTGGAGACAGGACTAAAGCCCAGGTCCTTGATTCTTTTTTTTTTTTTGAGACACAGCCGCAACCTATCCCCTGGATAGAGTGCTGTGACATCACAGCTCACAGCAACCTCCAACTCCTGGGCTCAAGCGAGTCTCCTGCCTCAGCCTCCCGAGTAGCTGGGACCACAGGCGCCCGCCACAACGCCCGGCTTTTTTTTTTTCGTTGGAGCCGTCATTGTTGTTTGGTGGGCTCGGGCTAGATTCAAACCCACTACCTTAGGTGTATGTGGCTGGCGCCTTAGCCACTTGAGCCACAGGCACCGAGCCAGGTCCTTGATTCTTAACTCCCATGCCGTCAGACAGTCGGAGGAGTGTGCCTTCTGTGCCTCCCCGGCACGCCCAGCAGACATCGACTTTGTGATGGTCGGTGCGGTAGAGTCTGCAGAGGTGTTGAGTGGCGAGGGCGATATGGGCGAGATATTAAATGGTATCCAGGAATTAATGTTAATCCTGTCAGATGTGGTGACAGCATTCTGGATGAGCGAGGAAACGTCAATGTGCTTGAAAATACAGAACCAGCAATAGCAGTAGGAAGGTTAGGCCCAGATAGAGCCAGTGTGGCCAAACCACGATTATGGTTCAACCTGGGCTTCGGGGGATAGCACCTGAGTGCATGCATTTGTAACGTTTCCTCACAAACATACCAAAGGTTTCCTTTTTGGCTTTTCATTCGGAGCGCCAGCATGCTCAGAGGCTGCAGACACTTCCCCGTCCTGGTGAGGGTAGTGGTGGTGACGTGAGCATCTCTCCCAGACTTCCCCACCAAAGTCTCTAGTTGACTTCAGTCTGTGTGTTTCCCACATCTGCATCCTACTGCCAGGTATTTAGGACTTGGAATTCCATTAACTTCCTTTTTCTACTTAACTTTTTTTTGGGGGGAGACAGAGTCTCACTATGTCACTCTTGGTAGAGTGCTGTGGTGTCACAGCTCACAATAACCTCAAACTCTTGGGCTTACGCAAATCTCTTGCCTCAGCCTCTCAAGTAGCTAGGGCTACAGGTGCCTGCTACAACGCCTGGTTATTGTTGGTGTTGTTTAGCAGGCCTGGGCGGGGTTCAAATCCCTCAGCCCCTGTGTATGTGGCTGGCACCCTAACCACTGAGCTATAAGCGCTGAACCTTAACTATTTTTTAATCAACAAAGATGGAAAGTTAATGTCACCTGCCATGCAGGTTAACTGTAAAAATAAATATGTACCAATGTCTATTTCCTGATTTTGATGTTGGATGACCATCCAGGCATCCCCATTATGGGACGTGGGCAAAGGGTCCTCTCAATTCTCTCTGAGAATACTTGCTGCGAGTCTATAATTAATGAAAACTTTTTAATGCATATTTTATCACAATTTTTTTAAATTAATTTTTATTTTTTCGAGCCAGAGTCTCACCCTCAGTTGAGTGCTATGGTGTCATAGCTCATAACAACCTCAAACTCTTGGGTTCAAGTGATTGTCTTGCCTCAGCCTCCCAGACAGCTGGGACTATAGGCACCCACCAGAGTGCCCAGCTATTTTTCAGAGGTGGGGTCTTGCTCTTGCTCAGGTTGGCCTTGAACTTGTGAGCTCAGGGAATCTGCTCACCTGGGCCTCCCAAGTGCTAGGATGACAGGCATGAGCCACTGCGCCTGACAAGGCCTGGCTATTTTTTAGAGATGGGGTCTCACTGTAGCTCAGACTGGTCTCAAACTCCTGAGTTCAGGTGATCTACCCACCTCAGCCTCCTAAGAGTGCTAGGATTACAGGTGTGAGCCACTGTGCCTGGCAATAAAAATAAAAATTTAAATACATAAGTATTGGTTGGATATTGTGGCTCATTCCTGTGGTCTTAGCACTTTGGGAGGCAGAAGTAGGAGGATCATTTGAGCCTAGAAGTTCGAGACCAGCCTGAGCAAGAACAAGACCCCATTCCTACAAAAAACTTAAAAATTATCCAGGTATAGCGATTATCTGGGTGTAGTAATCCTAGCCCTTTGGGAGGCTAAAGCAGAAGGAATGCCAGGATTTTGAAACCAGACAGGGCAACATCGCAAGACCTCATTTCTACAAAAAATTTAAAATTTAACCAAGCATGATGGCACTTGCCTGTAGTCTTAGCTACTCAGGGGGATGAAGCAGCAGGATGGCTTGAACTAAGGAGTTTGAGGTTGCTGTGAGCTATGGAGACACCACTGCACTGTAGCCTGGGGCAACAGAGTGACACTGTCAAAAAGGAGGGAAGGAGGGAGGGGAGGAAGGAAGAAAGAAAGGAAGGGAGCGAGGGAGGAAGGGAGGGAGGGAGGGAGGAAAGGAAAGAAGAAGGAAAGGGGGAAGTGCTGTGAGGCTAGACTTAGGTGTCAAATGAGGTCCATGCCTTGTACCTGAAGGTACATAGTTCTCTCCTAATCCAGCTGTGTCCACCCTCCTTGCCTGGGACTTGTTGGCAGTTGTCCTATACAAAGTTTCACATTTGGAAATTCTGCATGTACTGCCTTCTGGTATCATTTAACTTATTCCCCTTTCCCTCATTTCCCCCTCACTCTGAAGGGTAACTACTGGATTACTCAGATTCAGATTCAGTTTTTTCCCCATCCATAATATTTAGTTTATATTTCTATAAGATGAAGACCTTTTGTAAAAATCATAGCACTTCCTAAAGAATCAATAAAGCTAACTCTTTACTAAAAAAAGAAAAAAATCATGGCAATTCTGTGATTACATCTTAATACCCTAATATCTCTGAATCATGAATCGATGCACAAATTTCAGTGACTATTTTGATCTTTTTATATTTATTTCTTGTTTTAACCAGGATTCAAATAAGGTAGACCCATTGCAGTTAGTTGATTTGCATCTTATGCTTCTTGTGCTCTACAGGTGCTCCTACTATCTCTGTCTCTTTATTTTTCCTTGTGATTTATTTATTAAAGAAATTGGTCTTTGGTTTTTGTTAGTTTCAAATAATGAGCACTTTGCTGATTGCAAAGCTTTTTTTTAGAGACAGAGTCTCACTGTGTCATCCTGGGAAGAGTGCCCTGGCGTCACAGCTCACAGCAACCCCCAGCTCTTGGGCTTAGGTGATTCTGTTGCCTCAGCCTCCCAAGTAGCTGGGACTACAAGCATCTGCCACAATGCCCAGATATTTTTTTGTTGCAGTTTGGCCAGGGCTGGGTTCAAACCAGCCACCCTCGGTATATGGGGCCAGTGCCCTACTCACTGAGCCACAGGCACCTCCCTGCAAAGCATTTTTATTTATTTTATTTTTTATTTTTGTTCTTTTGGGACAGTCTCACTCTGTCACACTGGGTAGAGTGCTATGGCATCATACCTCACAGCAACCTCAAACTCCTAGGCTCAAGTGATCCTCTTGCTTCAGCCTCCCAAGTAGTTGAGACTACAGGCACCTGCTACTACAGCCAGCTATTTTTAATAGAGATGAGGTCTCACTGTTGCTCAGGCTGGTCTCAAACTCCTAAGCTCAAGCAATCCACCCACCTCTGTTCCCAGAGTGCTGGGATTACAGGTGTGAGCCACTGCACCTAGCTACAGAGAATTCTTAAAAAAATACGTTCCTCTCAGGCGGTGCCTGTGGCTCAGTGAGTAGGGTGCCAGTCCCAAGGGTGGTGGGTTCAAACCCAGCTCTGCCCGAACTGCAACAAAAAAATAGCTGGGTGTTGTGGCGGGCGCCTGTAGTCTCAGCTGCTCCAGAGCCTGAGGCAGGAGAATTGCCTAAGCCCAGGAGCTGGAGATTGCTGTGAGTTGTGATGCCACAGCACTCTACTGAGGGCAAGAAAGTGAGACTCTGTCTCTAAAATAAAAAAAAAAGTTCCTCTCATATTTATATTTATATTTCTTGTAAATTGTTATTAGGTTCAGGTCTCAGATGCACTTTTTTATAGGTGATATGAACTTCTATCAGGCAATGATTGGTTTATTTGTTTATTTTCAATTATTTTTGTTTTTGTTTTTTAGAGACAGGATCTGGCTCTGTCTCCCAGACTGCAATGGTGCTGAAATAGAAACAAGTGATCCTTCTGCCTCAGCCTCCCAAGTAACTGGGGATTACAGATACACACCACGATGCCTAATTAATTTTTTTTTTTTTTGCAGTTTTTGGCCAGGGCTGGGTTTGAACCCACCACCTCTGGCATTCCGGGCAAGCGCCCTACTCCTTTGAGCCACAAGCACCGCCCTGATGCCTAATTAATTCTTGTAAACAATGTTTTTATTGGCCAGGTGCACTAGCCTCTAATCCTAGCACTCTAGGAGGCTGAGGTGGGAGGATTCCTTCCTCTCAAGAGTTCTAGAATAGTCTGAGGAAGAGTGAGACCCAGATTCTACTAAAAATAGAAAAAACTAACAGGGTATCATGGCAGGTGCCTATAGTCCCAGACACTTGGGAGGCTGAGGCAGGAGGATCACCTCAGTACAGAAGTTAGAGGTTGCTGTGAGCTAGGCCGATGCCACAGCACTTTAGTCTGGGCAACAGAGCAAGACTCAGTCTTAAAAAAAAAAAAGAGATTATTTTTTCCTATAGAGACAGGGTCTTGCTATGTTGCCTGGGCTAGTCTCAAACTCCTGACCTCAAATGATCCTCCTGCCTCAGTCTCCCAAAATGCTGAGATTGCAGGCATTTTATTTTTTAAATGTGTTATGTATTTAAGAAAAGCCAGAGCATTGCACATTCACTGGGGCCCAGCTGTGGGAAGCTTTTATTTATTTATTTATTTTGAGACAGAGTCCCACTCAAGCAATCCATGCATCTCAGCCTCCCAGAATGCTAGGATTACAGGGCATAAGCCACTGTGCCCAGCCCCAGTTGGTAATCTTGAGAAAGTGGGGAAAACAAAGGTGTGTGTCATGCTCCCAAATTCTTTTTTTTTTTTTTTGAGTCTCACTTAATTGCCCTGGGTAGAGTGCTGTGGCATCACAGCTCACAGCAACCTCCAACTCCTGGGCTTAGGCAATTCTCTTGCCTCAGCCTCCTGAGTAGCTGGGACTACAGGTGCCTGCCACAACACTCAGCTATTTTGTTGTTGTTGTTGTTGCAGTTTGGTCGGGGTCAGGTTTGAACCTGCCACCCTCAGTATATGGGGCTGGTGCGCTACCCACTGAGCCACAGGTACCACCCCCAAAATTCTTCTTTCATCAGAATGTGATGATGGTGGACACTGTCTACCCTGGAGCAGCTTGGTTCTTCCAGTGCCTACTCGGTGAACCGGTGTAAAATTGGTGTAGAGCTCTGCAACACAATACCATTGGGTTTTGCATCACTTCAGGAGGCTCCTGGATGCCCTGTTGTCCTAATTGTAGTAAGGAGTTTGTTGTGAGCTGTTTGTGTTCCCACCAAAAATGTAAATGTTGAAATGCTAATTCCCAGTCCTTCAGAATATGCCTGTATTTGCAGTTAGTGTCTTTAAAAAGGGGATCAAGGAGCTCGGTGCCTGTAGCTCAAGTGGTGAGGTGCCAGCCACATGCACTGGATCTGGCAGGTTTGAATCCAGCCCAGGCCTGCCAAACAACAATGAGAACTAGAACCAAAAAATAGCTGGGTAGGGCGGTGCCTATGGCTCAATGAGTAGCGCGCTGGCCCCATATAACAAGGGTGGCAGGTTCGAACCCCGCCCTAGCCAAACTGCAACAAAAAATAGCTTGGGGCTTGGTGCCTGTGGCTCAATCGGCTAAGGTGCCAGCCACATACACCTAAGGTGGTGGGTTCGAATCCCCAGTCCGGGCCCTCCAAACAACAATGATGGCTGCAACCAAAAAATGGCCTGGCATTGTGGCTCATAGTCCCAGCTACTTGGGAGGCTGAGGCAAGAGAATCGCCTAAACCCAAAAGCTGGAGGTTGCTGTGAGCTGTGATGCCACCGCACTCTGCTCAGGGCAATAAAGTGAAACTCTGTCTCTAAAAAAATAAAAATAAAAATAAAAAGCTGGACGTTATGATGGGTACCTGTAGTCCCAGTTACTTGGGAGGCTGAGGCAAGAGAATCGCTTAAGCCCAAGAGTTTGAGGTTGCTGTGACTTATGATGCCATAGCACTCTGCCAAGGGCCACAAAGAGAGACTGTCTCAAAAAAAAAAAGTCATGAGAGAGGGCCCTAATGCACTAAGACTGCTGTCCTTTTAAGAATAGACTAGGACCCAGACACACACAGAGGGGTGACCATGTGAGGACACAGACATGCACGGAGAGGTGACTGTGTGAGGACACAGGGGAAGTGCACAGAGGGGTGACCGTGTGAGGACCCAGACACGCACAGAGGACACAGGGGAAGTGCACAGAGGGGTGACCGTGTGAGGACCCAGACACGCACAGAGGGGACAGGGGGACTGTGTGAGGACACAGGGGAAAGGCAGCTGTCTGTCAGCTGAGGAGAGAGACCTCAGAAGGAACCCACCCTGTTGGGCCATGATCTCAGCCTCCAGAACTGTGCAGTGAATCATTTCTTTGAATCAGCAGACCTGCAGTACTTTGTTACAGCAGCCCGACAAACTCATGCAGTATTAGAGTGACTGCTGCAAAATGCCCACCAAACTCCTCTCTAATTGTTTCAATTGTTGCTGATCTGAGTCAGCTATTTTATTAAGTGGTGCAAAACTGCAATTTTTTCTTAGGGTCACTTTCTCTACATTTATTACCTGGAGCTTTTTCCTAAAGAAGAATTGTTTCTTTTTTGTTATCCTGAAATATATCTTCTGCAAGAAAGTTGGGATAAGGCCAGGCACAGTGGCTCATGCCTGTCATCCTAGCACTCTGGGAGGCTGAGGTGAGTGGATAGCATAAGCTCAGGTGCCTGAGCAATAACAAGACTCTATCTCTACTAAAAATAGAAAAAATTAACCTGGCATTGGGTGGGCACTGTAGTCCCAGCTACTTCGGAGGTTGAGGCAAGAGGATCTTTTTCTTTTCTTTTCTTTTTTGAGACAGAGTCTCACTATGTTGCCCTCAGGAGAGTACCATGGCATCACAGCTCAAACTCTTGGACTTAAGCGATTCTCTTGCCTCAGCCTCCCAAGTAGCTGGGATTACAGGTGCCCACCACAACACCTGGCTATTTTTTTGGTTGTAGTTGTCATTGTTGTTTACCAGGCCCAGGATGGGTTCAAACCCACCGGCCTCAGTGTATGTGGCCAGTGCCCTAATTGCTAAGCCATAGGTGCCAAGCCAAGAGGATCTCTTGAGCCAAGAGTGTGAGGTTGCCATGAGCTATGATGCTACAGCACTCTACCGAGGGCAACAGAGTGAAAAAGAAAAAAGAAAAGTGGGATAAGTCTTTCCTTTTAATAGCCAATTTTTAGGTTAAGGAGTTGGTATCACAGTTGCACCGATGGTGACAATGAGGCTCCATTGTATTTTGTGCTCCATTGTTTTGTTCTCTGTCTCTATCATCACTTTGAACTCATGGCTCTTCACATATTCCATGTGTTTTAATCAATTCCAGTCATTTTTCTTTCTAATACTCAAGTGGTGACATCCTGGGGTAAGAGCAGCCCCTTAATGCTGACACTGGTGTCCCTGTTGAAGGCTCCTTTGCTTTCTGGAATAAGACTTTGAACTCCCACATTTCACATGTCCTTTCTAGTCCTGGAATGGCCATTTCTCCAAGGAGCCCTTTCTTTGTGGGGCACAATTTTGGGAGCAAAGAGTACACATTGGTATTGGGTTGTCACCGCTTCCAGGCCCTCCCAGCAGATGGAGCCAGGAAACATACTCTTGAAAAGAGAAAAAAGCACAAGTCACAAGTTCATAGTTCTAATTCACACATAACTTTTAGTGCTTTTCCTTTTCTTTTCTCTTTTTTTTTTTTGAGACGGAGCCTCAAGCTGTCCTCCTGGGTAGAGTGCCATGGCATCACAGCTCATAGCAACCTCCAACTCCTGGGCTCAAGCGAGTCTCCTGCCTCCGCCTCCCAAGTAGCTGGGACCACAGGCGCCC
>CAUYQV010100116.1:0-11597 GCA_963574575.1 Galagoides demidoff | reverse complement strand
TTTCTGCTCTGTGCAGTCTAAAACACGTACTATGAAAAAATACATAGTAGTCTGATGCTAATTATGTAATGTTCAATTGTTTTATTTAAAATTCACTTGATCTTCATGTTTACATGGATGAAGCTGGAAAATATTCTTCTTAGCAAAGTATCTCAAGAATGGAAGAAAAAGTATTCAATGTACTCAGCCCTACTATGAAACTAATTGATAGCTTTCATAGGAAAGCTATAACTCAATTTTAGCCCAGGAATATGGGGAGAGAGGAGAGGGAGGGGAGGGGAGGGTGGAGGGTGGCTGGAGGGAGGGTGATTGGTGGGATCACGCTTATGGTTCATCCTATAAGGGTACATGTGAATCCCTCTAAATGTAGAATATAAATGTCTTAATGCAATAAGAAAAAGACATGAAGGCTATGTTAACCAGTTAGATGAAAGTATTTCAAATTGTATACAGAAACAGTACACTGTACCCCACGATAGTATTAATGTACAGTGCTATGATTTAATTTAAACAAAAATTAAAAACAAAAAAAAGAAGGTATTTGGGAATGGAACTGGTTGGTAATGGTTTTCTGAGCCAGGATAGTGGCATTAAACAAAAAGAGACAGAGTCTCACTCTGTCACCCCGGGTAAAGTGTGGTGGCATCATAACTCCCAGCAACCTCAAACTCTTGGGTTTGAGCAATCCTTTTGCTTCAGCCTCCCAAGTAGCTAGGACTACAGGAGCCTGCCACAATGCCTGGTTAATCTTTTTTTCTATTTTTGGTAGAGACAGGGTCTTGCTCTTGCCCAGGCTGGTCTTGAACTCCTGAGTTCAAGCAATCTACCTGCCTTGGCCTCCCAGAGTGCTAGGATTACAGGTGTGAGCCATCATGCCCGGCCACATTAAACAAAATTTATTAGAAGAAAAACATTTGAAAAAATAACAACCTGTTAGGAAATTCTGACCATACCTAAAGGTGATGAGGTTGGGGTGGCAGTGATGAACAGACAAGGTCAGGTTGATGATCCTGTGGTGTTAGGGAGGGAAGAGTGGGGGGGTAGAGGATGAGAAGATACAGGGATTAACTTAATGGGTCTTCAAGTACTTATCAAGAAACTACCACGCCCCAGACATTCTGCTGGGTGCTGGAAATAGATATCAAACAAAACTGACTTGTCTCTCCTCTCAGGGAGACAATAGTTTGATTGGGGAGAAGAACGTTAAGCCAATCGGCACAGAAACAAGTACATATTTTACCAGCGTAAACAATCTGCAAGTGTTGATACATATAAGGAAGGAAGAGAATATGGCTCTAAAAAGTGGTCCAGGATAAGACTGGATTAGGAGAAAGTGCTGTGTGGCCTCAAGGTGGGTGGCCATTCTGAGGAGGAGAAGTCCATCTCCTGGTTCCAAATGATAGGTTCTGAGTTCAGCTAGCTTCGCAGCCCCCACCAGCTGTTGGCTGGACTGGAGTGAGAATCTGGATAGAAGTTTTGGATGGGCTCGGTGCCTGTGGCTCAAGTGGCTAAGGCACCAGCCACATACACCTAAGGTGGTGGGTTCAAATCCAGCTCGGGCCCGCCAAACAATAATGATGGCTGCAACCAAAAAATAGCTGGGCATTGTGGCGGGTGCCTGTAGTCCCAGCTACTTGGGAGGCGGAGGCAGGAGACTCGCTTGAGCCCAGGAGTTGGAGGTTGCTGTGAGCTGTGATGCCATGGCACTCTACCCAGGGTGACAGCTTGAGGCTCTGTCTCAAAAAAAAAGAAGTTTTGGATGATGCCAGTCTTGAAGCACCCTCTAGTGTTCTGTATAAGGAAAAGAATGTAATAGCCAGGAGGGAGCTGGGAAAGAAGAGAAGAAATGGTGGCTCACACCTGTAATCCAAGCACTCTGGGAGGCCACAGCAGGTGGATTGTTTGAGCTCAGAAGTTCGAAACCAGCCTGAGCAAGACAGAGAGAGAGCCTATCTACTAAAAATAGAAAAAAACTAGCTGGGTGTGGTGGCAGACACCTGTAGACCCAGCTACTCCGAAGGCTGAGGCAAGAGGATCACTTGAACCTAGGAGTTTGGAGTTGCTATGAGCTATGATGACACCATGGCACTCTACCCAGGGTGACAGAGTGAGACTTTGTCTTTAAAAAAAATATTCAAACTGAGACTTGTTTGGGGAATAGATGGCATAATTCTTTTTCTGGACTGAGAAGCCCGCGGAGGCCCTTGCTGACAAAGTTGGGGATAGGCTAATATGAGCACCCCCACTGTGCCCCCAGAGGTCATACCTATACCCCAGCCAGGTAAGCAATAACAAGCTGAAACAATTCCACTGCCCTGCATGTTTTTACTCATTTATTCTCATGAAGAGGTACTAATAACACTCTGTTCTACAGGTCTGGAAACTGAGGCACAGAGATTAAATAACTTGCCCAAGGCCACACAGCTTGTAAGAGAGCAGATCCAAGTGTTGGTGTTACTGTCCAAGTGGCCCCAGTGTAGGTTCAGGATGACTGAGATGTGCCTGGGGGCTGAGAGAGAAACTCAAGTAGAAGTGACAAGTTGGGCTATTTATTGCTAAGCTAAAGCTATAGACAAACTCTGAAGTTTCAGCGGTGTAGCATAGCAGACTATTTCTCACTCAAATGAAGTGTCATGGGGGTGGCAAGGGCTCTCTTCCAACCCCCTCTCAGGGGCCAAGCTCCCTCCCTCTTGGGGCACTGCCCTCTCAACTTTTGGCCTCCAAGTTTGCTGAGTCAGGGAGAAAAGGGCAGGAGGAGGTACACTGGTTTTAATGTCGTCAGCCCAGAATTGTTATGCCAAGTTTCTGCTTTGATTAGCCTAAGCTAGAAACATGGCCCCAACCTAACTGAAAAGGATGATGGGAAGTAGCAGGGCTGGAGAGCATCACCCCTTCCCTAGGATGGGGCTGGTCTAGAGCCCAGCAGCAGACCAGCAGAGGCAGGAAAAATGGATGGGCATTTCCCACCCTCCCCATCCTGCCCCCAGAAGAGGAAGACAGCACCATAGGACTCTGGGAGAACACAGACTGTCCTTGTCTTGGGAGGGCCTGTTTCTTCCTTTACCCCAGGATTTGGGAGCCTCCTATGCTATGGTCCAACAGACAGCAGGGTAAAAGGAGGAAAGTTGGGAAAGGCGTCATTCCACAGACCAATGAGAAGTTGCTCTCACTTTAGGAAGGTAGGGAGGAAAAAATAATTCTTTAGCTCTTGGATGTGTGAGAAGACAGTGGCTAGGGAGAGTAGTGGAGACTTGAGCCTCTGAGGTCCATCCTCAAAACTTAGCCCTCAAGGCATTTGCAGTCCATTGTCCTTGTGGAGCATGGCTCCTGTGATCCATACCTCCTCATAGCCATGGCCTTGTGTGTCCCTTCCTGGAGTGTGGGTGGGACTTGTGACTTATGTTTAACTGATAGAATACAGCAAAGGTGATGACAGGTCATTTCTGTGATTAAGATACACAGTAAGAAGATTACAACACTCTTATCTAACTTTCTCTTGCTGGTTTTGTTAAAGCTGCTGTTCCCTTGACATACTATGAACTTCCCAGTGGAGAGGGAAGGTCCATGTGGGTTGCCAGACTGAGAGCCCCTACCGCTGTCAGCCAGCAAGAAAGGGGGGGTCTTAGTCTGGCACATGGCAGGGCAGCCTTTGGCTGATAGCCAGCAGGAAAGGGTGGGGGTGGGGGGGTTCTCAGTTTGGCAACCCACATGGACCTGAATCTTACCAATGATCATATGAACCTGGAAGCTGATCTTTCCCCACTTGAGCTTTCAGATGTGAACCCAGCCCTGGCGGGCAGCTTGATTTCATCCTTGCAGAGGACCCAGACAAGCTGTGCCAGGACTCTTGACCAAAGGAAACCAGGAGATAATACACGTATGTTGTTCTAAGCTGCTAACTATATGGCAGCATTGGAATGCAGCAATGCTCAGCCAGTATGAGCAGGGAGTGCATCAGTTTCCTACGGCTGCTGTAACAAAGTACCACAAACACAGTGGCTTGCAACAATATAAATTTGCTCCTTTACAGTTCTAGGGGCTAGAAGTCCAAAATCAAGCTGTGGGCAAGGCCATGATCCCTCTGAACCATCTAGGAGGGGATCCATGCTTGGCTCTTCCAGCTGCTGGTATCTCTGGGTGTTCCTTGGCTTGTGACAGCATAACTCCAGTCTCAGTCATCACCTGGGCATCTTGCCTCTGTGTGTCTTTCTCTTCTTCTAAGGCCATGCTGGATCAAAAGCCCACCCTACTCTGCGTTACTTCATCTTAATTATATGTTCAATGACCCTATTAGCAAATGAAGGCATTCTGAAATGCTTTTGGGCACATTTCAATGCATAACAGGAATTTAAAAAGAGAAGAACTGGCAAATGAAGTAGCATCTGGAAAACAAACTGTTCTGTTGAACCCATCTAAGCAGAGTGCTCGTTCAGTGCAGGGACGAGTGTCTGTGCAGATGAAGACATCAGAAACTGCTGGTGGAGTGGAGCTTCCCTCTTCTCCAGCAGCTGCTTGGAATTCTTGAACAGAAGTCCAGTTTTACAAGCTGAGGGACTCCCAATCCTGAGGTTAGCTTCTCTCACAGCTGCCAGGAAGGGCTGTGTGTGGCCTGCCCCATGGCAGGGGTTGGACAAGATGATCCTTGCATTCTAAGTCCTTCATTCTAAGGTACCCTGGCTCTGTTAGTCTGGTGCTATACTATCTTTGGAATCCCGGGTTAATGAACGAGTCACTTTCTCTGCCATAAATACTGGAAGGGCCCACAAGCTGCTGTACTTTTTCAACTGTGGGTAGCTGCTGCCACCTTGTGTCAGGAAGAGTCCACGGCTAAAGTGATTCTGGAGCAGCCTGAGACCAGAACACTATAGGGTGAAATGTGTACTTCTGGTAATTGTGTTAGGGCAGCTTGTGTAAACGGACATTGTCCCAGGCAAGAATATGGTTACTCCTAGGGAGTGCCGGTGAACAAGAGGGTGCATAAGGCTCTTCCTAAGGAAATCTGGCAGAGTTTTCCAAAACATTTCACTCTCCTTCATTTACTCCCAGCACTGAGCGTCCTCTGCTGCCAGCGCTGCTACACAACTCATACAAGGTTGATACGGGGAAGAGTTGTGACTTCCTTAGACATAGGAATAAAGCAATCTTGGCTCGGCGCCTGTCACTCATTGGTTAGGGCGCTGGCCACATGAACCTGGGTTGGTGGGTTCCAACCTGGCCCTGACATGCTAAACAACAACAATAACAAAAAACTAGCCAGGCATGGGCACCCTCAGGCTGAGGCAAGAGAATAGCTTAAGCCCAAGAGTTTGAGATTGCTGTGAGCTGTGATGCCACACACTCTACCGAGGGTAACATAATGAAACTCTGTCTCAAAAAAAAAAAAAAAAAGAAAGAAAGAAAGAAACATTCTACATTGCCTAGGGACACAATATGCCCCAAACACATTTAAAGGTCTCCTCCGACTTTAAGAATACATTTAGTTCAATAAAGGAATAAAACATAAGAGAAGGGGCCTAATTGTGTGTGTGTGTGTGTTTGGTGGCATTAGTTTCAAAATCAACATATTACACTGATAAGTAAAGCTAAAGGTAACATTTTTGTTTTATAATCTCTTAGTTTGAATGTTAGTTTCTGTTAGTAGTAGGTAGGAGGTGGTATTGGCAAGATACTTCAACCTGTCAATTAATGGTAAGTTAATCTCTCTCATTTTTCACCTGTTTTGGGTAAAGCAACCAATTCAAAGCTCAGACTCCTAACAACTTAAGGAATTTCTCTTACCCTTTCTCAGGATGGTGTCTGGTTGCAGTGGTGTTGCTCAGATACCCCCGTTTCTCCTTAGCCTCTGCTAGGGGTCCCTCCTGCTGCTTGGTGATGGAGGTGCAGCTCGCTTGATCTGGACCATGGGCATCATGGTGGCATCTGCCTCCCACACCCTGGTCCTTACTATTGACTCTGGTGATAAGAGTGCCACACTCTGAGCTTCCTTATTTGGAAGCTGAGTCTTTTCTGATTTCTCAGCTATCATAAAACTCTAGATTACTTTTTTCCCAACACACTGCAGTGTAAGGAACCTCAAAGCCTTCCCTTAGCACCTGTTTCAGTCACCTCTACTTCTCCTTTCTTGGATAGGGTTAGACGTGGCATACACCTTGGCAAAGGTTTCTTTATAAGGTGTGTGGTTTTTCCAAGCTCTGCCCAGGATACCAGTCCCTGAAGTTCTCAGACTCTCCCGAAGCTATCTGGGTGGTCGTTTTATCCAGGACATGGCCCCAATATCTCTATGTGTTTTCCAGGGATGAGGAAGGGAGTCATAACATTTTAGGCGATCCTTTGCCCTTTCTTCCTCTTTTCACCTAATCCTACTCCAAGAACTAGAAGGACCTTTTCCATCCTCTGCGATGGGAACCACCCTTACATCACGTTCCATGTTCCTCTCTTAATCAATAGTCAATGATCTGATCTATGATGAGTTTTCTAAGTTCTGGCTATATAAAAATTTGTCTACTTTTTAAAAACCTTTCTAAACATTGCCTAGAAAACCAAATAGTAGCTCCCTGATTTTTGATAGTTCTTTCCTTCCCATAAAGCTCTGGGGGTCATCAACCCAGGAGTTACCAGATTGATATCTCAAAACATATTATCCTTTTATGATGAGAATTGTATATTCAATAGATGTCACCAAATAATATGCAAAGGAAAAAATAGTCTTAGTTAGCAATTTAGAAAATAAATTGCTGTGATTGATGTTAAAATAAATTAGGGATGGATTAATTAATTGAGCTATTGAAGAAAAATCAAATCCGTTTTTAAAACTAGCAGAAAATAGAAATGAGTATGTATTATATTTCCAAAGTTGTAATTTTCTAAGCTTTAAAAGAAGAAGTAAATATGAAAAGAGAAATTGAACTACTTTAACAATAAAAAAAATGCTCCCCTAACAATATAAATAAATAAAAAGGAAAATGAAAGACTTAAAAAACATTTCCAGCATATATGAGTCAAAAGATATAAGGTGTGTGTTTTATAAGAGAAAAATTTATTATGGCAAATTAAATTGCTACCTTACAAAAGCAATTTGTCAATATGAAGCAGAGAATCTCACTATTTGAGACTCATCCTAAGGAAATAATTTAAAAGAAGACACAAGTTATATGTACTTTTCATAATTCTTTTCACATTGCATTGTGATGATCATTGTACACATCTAACTCTGCCACTAGCCAATGCGACACTAGTTTTTTTCACCTCTAAATCAGAAGGCTTAGTCCAGAATCTGGTGTAATTATAGGTGGTGAATAAATGTTGCAGAACAACTAATTTGTTGTATAATAAGAATTGAAACAATGTTAATTTTCAATGATTGGAGTGTGATTAAATAAAATACAGTACAGTCGCTTGAGGGGAATATAGTCAATGAAAATAATAATCACATAAGACATGAAAAAAATCTTATATGATTGTAGCCAATATGAACCATACAGTACATACTCAGTTGTGCCATATGTAACTTAAACATTCTACAATAATGTTACAATAATACTTACTTTCCTTTTTAAGCCCCCACTATGCCTACCTAGTGTTCTGTCCCTGGTGTTCAGCCCATTATGCTACTTCTGGGTAATCTCAGAAGTCCTGTTGCCACCCCCTGTTCCCAATTGCTTGCTTTTCCCTGGGGCAGGGCCTGGTACTTTGTCATTATGTGTCCTCGAAGGCTACCCTGGAGTGTCCACTGACCTCTCTTCTTTGGTACTGATCCGTGCAGGATCTGGGTTGTCCTCTGTTTGCTAATATGGAAATTTTCAGGCCAGCCTTTGTCTTAGCCACATTCTATCTATAGTACCAAATCACCCCGGGGCTACAGGAAGGTCTGAGAGGCTTCCCTGAGTCCTCATGTCCTAGCTAGGTCATAGATAGCCTTTGTGGACCCTGCATGGTGCTAAGTAGAAAGCCCTCTGTGACTCTTACCACGTCCCCGTGCACTTTTCAGGATAAGGTTTCAAGTCTCCTCTATGAAGTCCTGGGGATACAGGTGGCTGGGGCACATTTGTGGCCTTTGGATTCTCTCTGCAGCCCTGCCTGAATCTATCATACTTTTCCAGGTCTGGGGTGAGAAGAATTGTCTCTGACTGTTCATTTACTTACAAATGCTATTATCTTTGGCCTGGACCTCGAGTTTTGAAATTCATAATCTAACAATAGATTAATGTATTATCTTGTTGCCATTTTAGAAAATCAGATAAGAAACCAGCAATCCCCTCCCCAGATTCCTGGAGTGCCTCCAAAAACAGTCTAGGAAGAGCTAAGATGTAAAATGCCACAGTACAAACCCCCCAAATTAAACTTATTGAGGTTAATACATTGATGTTAATACATTGCATGCCACTACAAAATGCTATGATAAACAAAACACCAGAACTTCATTTCAACTGCGCGCACGTTATCTGTGCGTATGGACAAACCCATGGCATGGTGAAGCTAGTGGCTAATGGATATGTTAGTGAGGAGAGAGTGGGGGGCGTTTTTTTCTTTAGTCCATTTCCTTCTTATTAGTTATATTCCAACCATGTTGTTTGCAAAGAAACTTTATTTTACCTCCAATAACACAGAGCCTTCCTAGCCCCTGTATTTCCCACCTGGTCTCCTGTCAGTCCCAAACATAGCTTTCTTCCTCTGGTAAAGCCGGTTTCCTTACCTACAACCTGCTCCCGCCTTTGCGCAATCAAGTGGTTGTCAAATTCAGCTATCCACATTTCACAATTTTCTGGAGGGCTTGTTAAAATACAGGTGGCTGGGCCCTGCCCCCGGTGTTTCTGATTCAACAGGTCTAGAGTGGAGCCCAGCAATTTGCATTTGTAACCAGTTCCCAGGTGATGCCAATGCTACCTGCTCTGGGACCATGCTTTGAAAACTGTTGGCTTAATCATACATCTCACCCAAAATGTTTCTTCTTATTTCTTCTCCTCTTCTTTTCTCTTTTTCTCCCTTTTCCAAACACACAGTAAGAACCTAATACGTAATAGGCACCATACATACTCTGTGCAGTTTTCCAGCTAGAATCCACCTATTCATCTGTGTATTTCACTCTACCTTTTTCTCAACAAATTCTCCCAACTCTGATTATTTACTCTGCACCACCCCTAGGATATTCCAGCCAACACTGTGTCATTCTGAATTTCTCAACACATGCCTTTGTACTTATTTCACACAGTTTTTCTTTTCCTAACCAGTCCTCTGAGGCTCAAGTAGAACATCCTTTCTCTTCCTTAGTGGGCACAGAACCAGTGTTTGCTGACTATGGCCCCCTGAACGGCAGGCGTGCGTTTATGAGCAGGGCGCTGGTCACAGAATCTGTCCCACCCAGCTGCTCGCCCCTGAGTAGTTTTGTGGAATTTCCTCTCCCCTGTCCTTGCTGGGCAATTTTCCTGCTCTTCTAATTATATAGTAAGAGAGCTCCTCAGTACAACTCCCAACTGGCCCCACTAGTGTGAAAAACAATTCCCTAAGACAGCTGTGCAAACTACCATTTAAAAAAATAGTCATAATAAAAATAATAATACAGGGACCGGGTGTGGTGGCTCATGCCTGTAATTCTAGCACTCAGGCAGGCCGAGGCAGATGCATTGCTGGACTCAGGAGTTCTAGAGCGGTATGTGCAAGAGTGTGGCTCCATCTCTAAAAAAAAAACAGCCAGCATTGTGGTGGACACCTTTAGTCCCAACTACTCAGAAGGCTAAGGCAAGAGAATCACTTGAGCCCAAGAGTTTGAGGTTGCTGTGAGCTATGATGCTACAGCACTCAACCCCAGGGTGACTGAATGAGACTATCTCAAAAAATCATAATAATAGCAACAACACAGTTTTACAGACTATATTAAAAAATACAGGAAAACCAAGGAAGTAAATTAAAATGGACCCAGAAACCCACTACATAAAGACGCCCAATGTTAACACCTCAAGATTTTGTTAGCTTGTGGGGCTGGTGTTCACGGGTTTTGAGAAAGATTTCTCCAGACAAAGATTAGGATAGGGTGGTGCCTGTGGCTCAAAGGAGTAAGGTGCCAGCCCCATATGCTGGAGGTGGCGGGTTCCAACCCAGCCCCAGCCAAAAACTGAAAACAAAACAAACAAACAAAGATTAGGATAAAAAGATGAAGTTTATTTAACTTTACCCAAACACAAAAAGACCAACATACATTGAAAGAGAGGGAAATAGAGTTGACAGAGAGAATCAGGTACTCAGGCTTTTTATTTAGAGGTTATAGAGTGGATGAGGAAGATTTATGACTGTAGCCAAATTAGCAGGGTGCTGTGAGACTGTTCATCCAGCTCCTGCAGTCTTTATCAGCTGAACGGTAAACAGCTGCCTTATAAGCAGTTGCCTTGAGGTTGGAGCCAGGCTTATCACAGGTGACTGTGATCCTGTCATTGATTTTGTCCCTGGGGGAGAAAATGAGGCCAGTATCTCACACCCTCTGATGTCAGTTCAGGAACTCGTAGGCTATAAAACAATTTGTTTATTTTTTTGAGACAGAGTTTTACTTTGTGGTCCTTGGTAGAGTGCTGTGCAATTGTAGCTCACAGCAACCTCAAACTCTTGGGCTTAAGTGATTCTCTTCCCTCAGACTCCCAAGCAGCTGGGACTACAGGTGCCTGCCAGAAGGCCCAGCTATATAAAACAGTTGGTTTTTTTGTTTTGATTTGTTTTGTTCTTTGAGACAGAGTCTCAGTATGTCACCCTTGCCCTCGGTACATGCCGGGATGTCACAGCTCACAGCAACCTCAAACTCTTGGGCTTAAGCCATTCTCTTGCCTCAGCCTCCCAAGTAGTTGGGACTGTAGGCTCCCACCACAACAGCTGGCTATTTTTTTTTTTTGGTTGTTGTTGTAGTTGTCATTGTTGTTTAGCAGGCCCAGGCTGGGTTCAAACCTGCCAGCCCCAGTGTATGTGGCCAGTGTTCTAACCACTGGGCTATATAAAAAACAGTTTCAAAAGAGAAAGATTTATATTTCCTTTCTGTCTTGTTGTGAAAACAGAATCCTGCAGGGTACCTGTAAACTTGTAAGGTAGTCAGCTAAGTGGGGGGAGGGAGAAAGAGAGAGAGCCAAGAGCCAGCACAGAATTTACACATGATTGATTTTAGCGCTTACTGAAAAACTATGAATTAATAATTTTTCTGATATTTTGCTATTAAAGTCATCTTTTCAGGTTTACCTCTTGTACATATTTTCTTTTTTTTCCTTTTTTTATTATTATTAAATGATAGCTATATACATTAATGCAAACATGGGGTACAGTGTAGTGTTTTCATATACAATTTGAAATATTTTCATCAAACTGGTTAACATAGACTTTGTGTCATTTACTCAGTTATTGTGTTAAAACGTTTATACTCTAATTCTAGAAAAGTTCACTTGTACCCTTGTTAGACAGACCATATAGATGATCTTTCCAGTCACCCTCCCACCAGCCATCTGTTCTTCTCCCCTCCCCCTCCCCACCCCTCTCCATATTCTTAGGCTAGAATTAGGTTGTAGCTTTCATTTGAGATCTATAAATTAGTTTCATAATAGGGCTGTGTACATTGAATGCTTTTTCTT
>CAUYQV010100114.1:0-112955 GCA_963574575.1 Galagoides demidoff | reverse complement strand
AGTCTCCTGCCTCTGCCTCCCAAGTAGCTGGGACCACAGGCGCCCGCCACAACGCCCGGCCATTTTTTGGTTGCAGCCATCATTGTTGTTTGGCGGGCTGGGCTGGGGATTCGAACCCGCCACCTTAGGTGTACGTGGCTGGCGCCTTAGCCGACTGAGCCACAGGCGCCGAGCCCAACTACTTCATTTTCCAGAGAAATGTATTGTGTCTCTGTGAGGTTGGAAGGCTTGCTGAAATTTAAACAGCTGATTAACAGCAGAAATTAAACAAAAACAGATCTCTGGATTGCCATCTGTCCAGAGCATCTTCTAAGGCCCAACCTCAGTAATTCTCTGCAAATTGTCCTCAAGGGGATGAGAGATGCCCGGGACGGCTAACATAAGCGTTGTCTATTTGTTATAGCAGCATTGGTTTCCCAGCGAAGTTTTACTGAGCCTAATATAAAAATTAGCTTGATTTGCATGCTTGGCTGCACGTTCAGTGGTAAGAGGACGGCAGTGTGGAAATGGAAATATTGTTATACAATATTTAACCCACAGGGTGGATAATCTGGGTGCTTTTATTCGCAGTGTGGTTCCACTGATTTCTCAGCTGTGTGTTTTTGTTTGTTTATTGGTTTTCACTGAGGAAACGGGGACACATGTTCTTTGTAACCAGGAGAAAAATGTGTTGTGTAGGACATTAAAACGCAAATAAGGGGCCGATGACAGAAACACCCAGGCATGCGAGTTCAACCTCTTTTTCGCCTCCCTGGCAATACCGCTGCCATGCCGATTGCTTAGCACATAATTAGCCTTGATACGGGGAGCCCACGTTTCTAGGTGCCACTTACCACATTTCCTGTATATTACTAAACATGTCAAACGGAGACAGAGAGAAAGCAGGAGAAAATGATTTCCACTGGCAAAAAGGCTTGCACTTTTTTTTCTTTTCTGTCTTCTAAAAGGAAAGAGGAAAAATAATGACAAATTGCTGCTCTGATAAGTGACTTCTTTTCTTGAACTGTCCCTGCTACTTTCTCATCCTACTTTCAATAAAACTCGATGATGCAAAATACTGCTTGGCTTCTGACTCTGCAGTCCGTCAGCTTGCAATGGAAATGTTTTCTTATTTTTTAGTTTTATTTTATTTTTTTTTAAGAAATGGCTGCATATGAAAAGCAGACCAGTCTTTGCCAGTTTTGGATAAAAGCATATTTATTTCCAACCAATTTGATAGCTGCAGTTTTCAGTAATTGAATTTTCTGTGGTCAGAAAAGCAGTAATCTTAGAAACCAAATAAATATTTTTTAATAAAATGGAACACTGAGAAACCCTATAATAATGTCAAAAATGTAGCCACTTATGGATGGATAAATATTTTAAGAAATTTACATTTCACCCAAAGCTTTATGCTTCTAGCTTCCCTGGAGATTTTGAAGAGCGGAACATTTTGCTTTGGGAATGGAACAATGTAGGGCTTAGATGAAATACACACACCCTATAGAAACCTTTCCGGTTGTTAGGGTATCACAGGCTGGTAGCTCTATCAATGCCTCTAGTGACTAGTCCACACCAAGCTTTCTCTATCTCAGCACAACTGATATTTTGGCCCACGTAATTCTTCGTGGTGGGGGCTGTCCTGTGCATTACAGGACATTTAGTGGCGCCTCTGGCTTCTACCTACTAGACATTAATACCACCACCCACCCACCCAGTCATGACAACCAAAAACACGTCCCCACATAGCCAAGTATTGCGATGGTTAATTTTATGTATCACCTTGACCGGGCTAAGGAATATGCAGATAACTGACAATACCTGATGTCTGTGTGTGTCTAGGGCAGTGTTTTCTGAAAAGGTTGGTATTTAAATTGATGGAAGAGGTTAAGATCTGTCCTCAGCCATGTGGGCAGGCATTGAACCATCCACTGAGGGCCCACCTGAGCATAGCAAAGAAGACAGGCCTCTGAACTTGAGAATTCCATCAGTAGCTCCCCGACCCATCCCCAAGTCTCTGGCCTGTAGCGTTGGACTGGGGGTTAGATCTTCAGCTCCTATGATTCTCAGGCCTTCAGACTCAGAATGAATCACACCAGCATCATTCCTGGTTCCCAAACTTGCAGATGGCATACCAGGGACTCCTGGGTTTTCCTAACCCTGTGTGCCAGTTCCCATGATAAATCTCTTTCTCTGTATCTATATGTATTCTTTTGCTTTCATTTCTCTGGAAAACTCTACCACAGATGCAAAATCACCCCTGATTGGGGTCCGTTCCTGTAATGAAGGGTTTAACTAAGTTTGGTACACATTTTGGCAAATTTTATAAAGGTCCAGAATATTGGTTCCTTTTCATTAGTTTACCAGTCAACAGCTTGTATTCTTTTGAGTGTGAATAAAAGTCCTTCACAAACTATGAAGAATGGCCCAGGAGAAAACAATTTAAATAGATTACAAGCGTGATTTGGTAGGGGACATAAAAACTTGAATAACAAAGATGATTAGATTTTTCCTAGACCTATCCCTGGATTTTTCTTTCTTTTTAAATCCCTGATTGCAGGTTTTTTCTTGGATACATAGACATGTATTAATTCTGCTTAATGTTAAAATATCTGTGTTTTTCTTCATGTAGCTTACCTATTTCAGCTCCAAAGATTTAAGACATTTCTCTGTGATGTAAGATGTCTGATATACGTAGTCAATGAATGAAAAAGAATTAGCAAGCGTGAGGGTGGCCACAGTTTAGCATATAGAAATTCCATGCAAGAAGCAAGATGTGGCAGATATGATATTAATTTCTGGACTGTATCATACAAATACAAAAATATTACGATAGAGGCATCCCTCCTCTCCAAGTAGGGAGCAATGATGTGATTGAGCGGTGACATAGAGATAGCCAATAATAATTAGAATCAGAATAATTAGAATGTATGAATTCGAACGTAGATGCATGTATGTTTACACCATGACAATTTGTAAAGCAAACTTCACCTACACTGACTTTATAGGCTGAAAAGCTAAGATTCAGAATGCTTAAGTAAATGTCTTTTATATCTGAAAATCACTTAATGAGGAGCTCACAACTCTTATTTGCACTGTGGGATGGACTTCCAAAGTAGGGGAAATAGTTCTCCACCTGGTCAAGTTCTAACAGATTCATGTTAGAATTGTCCTTTCGGTAATATTCCAGCAACTGGCGACCGTAAGTATCTGAGTGGTGGTACGGCAAGTTAGGGTGGAGAGTCAAGGCTCTGAAATAGCACTGCTTGGCTTCACATTCTTCCTCTAGCTACTCATCGGTTGTGGAATCGTGACACATTTCCTTAACTGTCATTGGCTCAGTTTCCACGTCTGTAAATTGGTGATAATCAAACCCATCTCATAAGCCTGTCATAAACTCAAGGATTCCAATCACATTGAAAGTACTCGTCTTAAAAAAAGATGTGTTATTTTTATATAGGTTCTTAATAAATGCTTGCTTTTCTCACTCCACTGGACCGGCTTTAGAGGGTATGGTATCTGTAAGCAGTTTACTGTGTCAATGTCCAGGTGGGGTACCCTCGTCTAGTTCAGACAGTTACATGTTTTAGTGTTTTATTGCTTTTTTCTTTGGAAGCATTCACGTTCCAGTCTTGGCCCCCTGAAAACCTCTGTGGCAGATTTTAGGTAATGACTGACTTCAGACACTAGCTTGTTTGTTCTTCTCATTTTTATCAACTATAAAATTCATATATAATAGACCGGATAGATGCAGATATGTTCGTCTTTCTCACTGCATGCATCGTATTGTATGAGTAAGCAGTGGTGGGCAATGTTTCTGTGCAAACTGAATGATTTCTTACCATTTTTTATTATGAAAATACAGGATTGCGTACATCTACCAGCCTCTAATCAGCATTGTTTTCCTAAACCACCAAACAGTAAACTGTGCACTTACAAACCTGGTGGGAGCTAGGAAAGCAGATCATTATGGAGTTGAGAAGGGAACAGAGGTCAAAGAGAAGTTGGTGGCACCAGCTTGTTACGCCAATCTGCTAAAGACAAAGGATGGGACACAGCAAATGGCAGCAGAGCGCTCTCCATTTATTCAGACCCGTGTTGTGATGGAAATTTCTTGTGCATGGAGGGCAAAGACCAGCATGGAAAGTCTAATGGCTTGGGTCATGCAGAAACATAAAAAATTCCTCCCGAAATACATCACAAGACTGAGAGACCCCAAAGAAACCACCGGGCAATGTTTCTGATATTGTGAAGGCAGACCATGGCATTGCCCAGGTACCTTCCAGTGCAGTAGAAATGCCTGTGAGATAACATCAAGATTTAAAAAATAAAATAGCCCAGCCTAGGCCATATTCGGATTCTATTGTAGTTATGGTTTTCCGTTACCTCTAACAATAGGGTCATTGTCTCTAACTCCGTATTTGGCTGGATCTACAGGCTCCCTGTGACAATGCCTCACCTTGCTGAATATGTTTTTAATCTTCAGGGCATTTAACATGCAATCTTCATTTAAAATTCATTGAATACATAAGCATATCCTAGACCCAACTTCACATGGCGCGATCTTAAGCATAGAGATTTTTTTTTTTTTCCGTAATGTTGCATCCTGGGTGTTTTTTTTTTTTTTTTTTTTACTTTTCTGGAGGCAGTCGTGGTCACAGTTTCAGAATAATTCCTAATGTGTCTTTGGGGGAGGAGAAAGGGAAGGAACAGTCGCAGTTTTATTAGTAGATCCAGACCTGTCCGTTGGCCTGGAAACTTCTTTTATTCTTCTGCATATGTGTTTGTTTCTGCTGATTCAATTCATTATTCAATTAAATTAGTCCCAGTTTAATAATATCGACCTCCCTCTAGCCTACCCCTTTAATGTTAGTGAAAACTAAAACCCAGGTGGTTTTCAACATGACACTCGCTGGAAATCAGTTATGAAATTACCTGTTTATTAATGATGTGTCAGGAGACTGACACGCTAACGGCAGGCCCCGGCTGGAGTCATGCTAATATAGAAATAACAAGACCGTATTATGTGCAATATGTATTCTATACAACTATAACTTTCTTTCCCTGGGGACACCCTTGAAATCCAGATGTTTTATCTCAAGATGTTAATCCCAGAGAGTGAAGATTTTAAAGTGTAATCAAGCAGACTCAAAGTCACTGTTTGGCCACACTTCCTCACTGGGGAGCCCACGTGAGCAAACATTTAGTACCAGATGTGCAAAGGATTAGTGTCGTATCAGTTAATTAGCCAGACAGCGGGGGAGAAAAAAGTCATTTTGCCATCACAAAAGTGGATTTAAAGCATGACCTTGAAATGCGTGCAGAAGACCGGTCTGTTGATGAAGGTTCATGGTTAGGGAGCAAAATCAGAACTGATCTGAATTGGGGAAGAAAGGGGCATTTTATTAAAAATAAGGAATTTTTACAGAAGGGTTTTATGTTTTTTATCATAAAGAGCTCTGGCCACAGCACTATAAATAATATACTGGATAGAGTCATGCAGGCTCCCTTTTCTTTTTTTAAAGCAGACAAAAATGTACCATAAAGTTGATATTAGTAACAGGTAAAATAAACCAAGGACCCTTGCAACTTGGGTGGGGAGGAAGAGTTTCTTTTTTCCTCCCCCCCCCTTTCTTTTTTCCCTTAGAGTATTTTATAAACTGACTCACACAGAAGATGGAGTGGAGAAATAGCAACACTCTGATGATTCTGTGTTACTGCAAATAAATCCCACTATTTAACTAGCCACTGAGTAATTCGGACAAAAATACTCGCTCAAACCCAGTGCATCTCAACGGGTGCATTGGCTCAGAAGAACTCGCTGCGACCCTATTTTAATATCATCATCTCTTAATATAAATATGGTATCTTTCAACATCATCTCTCATCCTGAATGCAAGTCCAATGGGGAGGATGTTTGTATCAGCCCACAGCATTGGAGTCTGTGAAAAGAAATCAGAAGCCCCAAATGTCTTTAAATCAGATAAGTTCTGGTTGCTAAGTACCAGGGCTCTAATACAAAATGGCAAGAGAATTCAGAACATATCAGCCTGCTTTTACAAAAGAAAGGGAAAAAATCATTATGGTTTTTACTCACGTTGACTTCAAATTGCGTTCTGGCAATTTCCCTGCACGTAGAAACCCTTCCCCATGGCACGGAACAGACGCTGACTTCTTAAGTGTTGGTTGGGGTGGATTTGGCTGGGGCAGATAATTTGTCTGGGTAATTAATGAAGCTTGTTGGCTTTTGTGCTAGGAAAACCAGGCAATGGCGTCACCCACTGCCGATTACCCGGAATTTATTTTCTAAAGAGGTAATGAGGTGGCGAAGGAAGCTTGCGTTTCAGCCCCAGCGTCACCCTCTCTGTCTTCCCTTACCTCTGATTAGGCCTTTGTTGTCCTCATGTCATGCTTTACTTAAGAATTTTTTCTTTCCTTAATTCCAGGTATCACATTATACTATTAGCCTCTCTCCCTCTAGATTGCTATTTAGTCTGGATCTTTTATAGTTGCACCTGGGAGCCAAGGGTCTGGTCTTTATGCCATGGTTAGTATGCATCAAATATGAGATATTCTACAACTGCTTCTAGTTGATAATTCATTTTTCTTATGCATTTTCTCATTGAATATTTACAACAGGTTTTTGAGATAGTCATCATGTATATTAAGAACCCTTATTTTATCTTTTTTTTTTATTAAAACATAGCTGTGGGGCAGTGTCTGTGGTTCAAAGGAGTAGGGCGCTGGCCCCATATGCTGGAGGTAGAGGGTTCAAACCCAGCCCCAGTCAAAAACAGCAAAAAACAAAAAACATAGCTGTGCACATGAATGCAATTATGGGGTACCACGTGCTGGTTTTATATACAATTTGAAATACTTTCATCAAACTGGATGAGATAAATATCCTTTCATCACAAGGATATTTATATCCTTCAAATATAAATATCTTAGCACAATAACTAAGAAGATATGGTAAAGGATATGTTAACCAAAGATAAAACAATCTCTATTTTAAAATGCAGAGTTATTGAGGCTCAGAGGAGTAATAGACTTTGCTTAACACCCCAGGTGGATGGGACAAGGAGAAAAATTTGAACTGCAACTCAAATACATCAAACCTTTATTTTTTCTGCTGTCCAGACACACTGCTGGGCCAGCAGGAACAAAATCCCTTAACCACCTGTGACAGGAGGGGATTCTCACTTGTTCAGGTGCCACCATAAAACCAAAACCATCATCTTTGAATTTAAAAGCCCAGTTCTTGAAAAGAAAGGTCCTCTCTTGACAAGAAAATGTTTTCTATGTTTAAATCTAGCTTCTTAATTAGAAAATGCTTTTTCAATTTGGACCCAATTTAATGGGAACCCAAGGGTTGATAAGTCCTCAAATAAAGCAGAATTAAATCAAGTTTCTAAAGAGGCAGTAGTGATTTGGAATATTCGTTGGAGCCTAAGGGATGCATAAAATCTACATGGCTATTTACATAAATTTTTTTGTAATTTCGATCACAAATATGCCCTTGCTGTTTTCTCAAATCTTTATTTAATAATGACTATAATAAAATTAAGTTTATCTTCACTGCCTTCCTCTTGATGCCAAGCAGCCAAAATCAGCAATCCATTTTTTAAAAAATTCCTTTCCAATACACACCCCAGAATAGAAAGAACATAAGACTTTGTGATGCTTACATTTATGGTGATTCAAAAGCACCAACTCCCAAACAAAACTGGGACAATTATGAGCACACTGGGATTACTCGTTCAGTTAAAGCAAGTGATGTGTTCTTGGATACCCTAATTTATAGGAATTTAAAATCTTACAGAAACAAATTAAAAAAGAAAGGGTCCCATGTTACTCTTTTTATAGTTCATTTCCAAAAAGAGTCTCCCCTCTCCATCCCAGAAATACCATGTTTTTAAATGCAAAGGCTAGAAAAAGATTTTAGAGAATAATTTAGTCCAAGGAGTGCTTAGTGGGCAGGTTGGTGCTTACAGCCAATGTGAGGATGATTTTAGACAAAAGCCAATGTCCACTGGAATTCAATGGTCAGTGTTCTGTGTCCCTACCAATGAAAAGGGATTTCCTGAACACAACGCCTTCCCTTATTCGCTAAAGAATTTGCTGCATTTATGAGATGAATGTTTGCTTCTGTTTTCTCTATCTTAGACGCCTGGGTAGAACATGATTCAATTAACACCAAAAAAAAAAAAAAAAAAACCCAAAAAACTGAAAACTATAAACAACATCCCTAAGATTTTCTTCTAATTTTTCCACTCTCTCTTTTCCAATATAATCAAACTTCATGTCCTGTTGATTGTGAGGGAACAACAACAACAAAAATACTGGCTAGTATTTAATGGCTCTCATACCCTTGGCCTTGACGTGAACTGAGAACGTTGCAGGATTTCAATACTCCTAGATTGTTTGCCATCTGCATTCTACCCATCAATAGCTCTCCTATCCCACCACCTTGGGAACCATGATAGATCACTCTGCCGCCAAATTTATTTTTCTAAAATATAAATGAATAAGATATCCTTGAATATAAAAATACTTAAATTTAAGTATTATATATTTAAATTAATATATAGAATTTATGCACATACTAGCTAACTAGTTAATACCTCATAATTAACTATTAATAATGATATATCAATATGAAACTATGTATTATAATTAATAACAAACGATTAGCATGTAACTGGCCCATTTGACCCCCTACAGTCCCGAACCAACCCAATCTTCTGCTCTCATATTCTCCCCTGCTGTTAACACAAACATTATAGGGGATGGTCTGGCAATATGCTCATTACTCTTTTTTTAACATCATTTTTCTATACTTAAAAAATTTCTTTTCTTTCACTGAAACACTCTTTTCCCCTCTTTTCTTCTGGTCCCAAACCATCTACATGTTAAGATCTTTTTTTACGTATGACCTTTCTCTCTTTCAAATTCTCATGGCATTTATCCGTTTAATAATGGCACTAATCATCAGATATGGTTACGCCTCTTGTGGGCCCCAGTGTGAAATGAGAAATTCAGGGCTCTTGTTCAAATGCTCTTAAAGCTTTCAAGATGGAGGCCTTAGAGCTGTGATTTTCAACCCGTGTGCCGTGACACACTGGTGTTCCATGAGAGGATCCTAGCTGTGCCTAAGAATTTTTTAAAGATCATTAATCAAATTATTTTCAAGAGACATTCAAAGCACAATAAGTATATTCAATTTTTTTGCTCTTATTTTTCATCAACATAATTTAAGTGTGCCATGGAAGATGAAGTATAGGTTCAAGTGTGCCATGAGATTAAAAAGGTTGAAATCACTGCATTAGAGCATTAAACCAAGTAGCCCTTCTGAGTAAGAGGCCCTGTAAGGCTCCATAGGTCACACATCCTGGGCATAAAGAACTGAGGAGCACTTCTGTTTTCAATTAACAGAAAATCTACTATGGATTGGCTTGAGCGAACAATATTTGTTAATGAAATTGCACAGTTCAAAATTAGTGCCGGCTCCAGGCACAGTTGGATACAAGATCCAGCCCCTGGCTCTACACTTTGCCCCATTCCAGGATGGCTATTGCAGACCCTTGTAGGATTTTCAGACTCTCCTTGTGTGATACAGACCTTACAGTATTTTCAGAATGCTTTATTTTTTATTAATTCACTCATAGATGTATTTATTTTGGATGGAGTGAATTCATGCCAGAGTTCTTTCTGTTGACTGTTCTACTGAGTATTTGTTTTGCTCATGTGTTTTGGATTTTTATATATCACCTCATCTTGAGTGGGTTTTTTTTTTCTCTTTTTCTCTCTTCACTACATTCTCTGCCTTATCAGTTGAATTGTTCTTTCTACCTGTGCTTCAAGATTCCTAGAACAGTACCAGGATTTATATTGTCATCTTTCACCAGTTAGGTACCTTATTACTTAGGTTCAGTTAATGATTTGACTGAGAAGTTGTAATATTTCATGGGCTTAAAGCTATAGAAATCCAATTCTTCTTCCAACAATAGTCTAGTGTATGTGTATATTGTTACAGGACACCCTTCCATACCACATATACTGATTCAGGGACTCAGAATCCTTCTACCTTATGACTTTGCCATCTCTTAGGTTCTCAGAATCTTCTGATAGCAGATTGGAAGCAAAAGGGTGAGAAGACACAGAAATATCCTAATCGTCCTGGGTTGAATGGGAGGCATGTCACTTAACCCACATCATATGGGTAAGAACTAGCCTGCTGGCCCCACTGGCATGCAGACAGCATTGGGAAAGGCATGTTCCTGGTTAGGTAGCCACCTTCTAGGGACAGTTTCTCTCTACCCCTTTAGTCATACAGCTTTAAAGGCTCTTTGACCCCAGGGAATATTTGTTGGTCTCTCTGCTTTTCTTCAGGGCCGTGGGAGACTTGCCCAGGCTCAGGCTTCATGGTGCAAGGCTGAAGCCTTGGTAAAGTGACATCTTTCCCACTGTCTACTTCAGGGGGTTATCAATCTTTGACTTTCCATCACACACACTCCAGGCCTCTTCCTCTTGCATCTTGACCCTAGTCTAAGTACATCACTGTGTTCTTATTAGTGAAGACTGAGTCTCAACCCCATCCACCACCTAGTCAGTGCAGTCAAGACAATGGGATTCAATAATTAGACTAGATCGATCAGGGCCCATTCCTGAAACAGAAACCAAGTTCAATTCTGAAATAGATGGGTTGATAGTTCAAGGAGTGATGGAGATTACTTCATCACGTTACATCAGGATGAAGCCAATGGATGGTAAACTTCCCAGACAACCTTCCATGCATCATCTGCCCCATCTGTCTATATTATTTCTGGTCATTCATGTTCTCCCTCACCTGTTAGAGTATACGCTTTCTCCAGATAGAAACCAGGTACTATTCTCACTTTTATGACATCAAGTGAAAAAAATTAGGTTTTAGAAGAGGAAGGTTAGCACACTAAGAATTCAGCGAAATATTGAATTACAGCCATTAGAAAGAGAGGAAGGCAGTGGGCAGGCCCAAATGCACTTGGAAGTGCCTTAGCTGAGGCCGTTGTAGGTCTTAGCTTTTTGACTTTAGTGGATCAGTGGTTCTTTTCCAATTCAGGATCATTCTAAGTAGGTTTTTCCACTTTGAACTTCTCAAGTGGAGAACTAAACTCACAACCAAGACTGCCTGACAGGAGGAGCTCGTAAGTAAGGCTTAGTCGGGAAAGACGACACTCCGACTGGTGGCTTCCAGCGGAACAAGCTGGGAAGAAATGAGAGGAGAGGAATTCCTGCCAAACCAGCTGCTCAGTGGAGGTACAGACAGCATTGGCACCGCGACAGCCTATCACAAATGTCTCATATTCAACCCCCAAATATTTGATTTCAGTTCCGAAGACTCGAACGCAGCTGGTCGGGATTTCCTCCTTGGTGTTTTCTATCCATCTCCATCGCTACTGGAAACAGTTTGCAACTCATTTGAGGATTCTTTACATAGGCCCCAAAGTATATGTGGCATTTAATTGAAAAACCACCAAATAAAGACTGCTGGGCCGTGTAAAGGGGCCACCTTACTGAGACGCTGAGCCACGTGCTTCCATGGCTTTACCCTAAGTGGATTTCAACACATCCAGTTTCCTGTTATTGAAAAATCATCCTTGCCACATTCCCACAACAAGGCACCTCACGATGCTTATGGTTCCACTGGAAGTTCTGTGGGCAGCGAATTCTGACTGTAATATTATCTCTACTAAGCTATCAAGCTATCAGTCTGGGAGACAAAACCGCTACTAAATTCTAACCTGTTCAGAAAGAGCAGGAGCTGAGGGTAGAACTTTTCATTACTTATTTAAAAGAAATTGCTGTAAAGGGGAAAGAAGGAAGGGAGGGAGGAAGGAAGGAAGGAAGGAAGGAAAGGAGGGAGGAAGGAAGGAAGGAAGGAAGGGAGGGAGGGAGGGAGGGAGGGAGGGAGGGAGGGAGGGAGGAAGGAAGGAAGGAAAGGAGGAAGGAAGGAAGGGAGGGAGGGAGGGAGGGAGAAAGAAATGAAGGAAGGAAGGAAGGAAGAAAGAAAGGAAGGAAGGAAGGAAGGAAGGAAGGAAGGAAGGAAGGAAGGAAGAAAGGAAGGAAGGAAGGGAGGGAAGAGGTGAAGAAAGGAGAGAGGGAGAAGGAAGGAGGAAGGGAAGGAAGAAAAGAAGGAAGGGAGCTGAAGAGGGAGGGAAGAAAGGAAGGAAGGGAGGTGGAGAGGGAAGTGGGGAAGGGAGAAGGTAAGGAAGGAAAGAAGGGAGGTAGGTTGGTTGGTTTCTTTGACTTTATAAAATCTATTTACATGTATTAAGTCTTACGATAGGGAGAAATGTCTGAAAAGTACATTTAAAAGATTACCTAAATGTCTTACTCTTTATACCAACAGCTGTATTAGAAGGCTCTCCTATCCACCATCCCAACTCCACATCCAGAAAATATTTAAAGAAAAGGACAAAACCTTTTTCTTCTGAGAGCAAATGTGTCCTCACCTACTGGGATGAAGATCCTGAGAACCCCCCTTGATTCCATCGGAGCACTTCCGTCATTTAAGCCACCGAGACCGATGGCAAACACTGGTCGTGCACGCAGCACAGGATGACAAAGGGCGGTTCTCGGTCTCCCCTCAAATGGAGGGCTTGCTTTTCAATTTCTTCTTATGGACAAAAACTGTCTGTATCACAGTACAGAGAGGGAGGAGGGTTGGGGGAGAAGGCTGGAAAAAACTAGCAAAAGGAAAAAAAAATTGGAGAGCCAGGCTGGCACCAAAAATATAATTTAGTGTGCAGGTATTTGATTTGATAGAAAACCTGCATTGATTTAAAAAAAATAGGTTCTTGACAAGGTCGTAATTCATTGAGAGAGGCCAAGCCCGCAGCTTAAGTTTGACATTCCCCCTCCAACCTAAACCGTAACTGGTTTTAGGTGATCCCCTGTGAGGGTAGCATGTTGCATCTGGCAAAAAAATAAACACTCCTGAGCACTGTGCTAACAGAATTTTTTTCTTTCTTTCTTTTCTTTCTTTCTTTCTTTCTTTCTTTTTTTTTTTTTTTTGTGTGTGTGTGTGATTTATGCCACAAGCTAAGGAAAACAGTTACATATTTGTGAGTCCCGGTTCTGTTTGGCCTTTGCAGGCTTGCAGGATTGGTGTCCTGCTGAGAGAGAGACAGTGCAAAGCTGTAACAGGCAGGAACAGTGCAGGCAACTGCGAAGGGCAGTGAGTAGGGCAGGGGGCGAGATGGGTGATGATGAAGGGAGAGGCAGGGGAGCTAGGAGGTCCGATTGGCCAGGCATCTCTCTGGGCACACGCTCCCCCCTGCCTTCTCTGCTCCAAGGCCATTTGAAGCTCAACCGAGAGGCAGATTCCTTTAGAGCTGGAAGCCAGTGAATGACTAGCTGTCCTTGTTTTCCCACGGAGCATCATTCTTTTTCCCTGGAGCTTTGTAGGCTGGTAGTCTCTCTCTCTGCACAGCAGAGTCACCTTATATTTGTCAAATGCAAACGAGAGCCATCCAGAAGGGGCTTCCTTCCCTTCCTTACTCCTCCCTGGCTGTCTTAGTGGCACAAACTGGCCAAGGAAGGTCAACGTCTCATCAATGTCTCTCTTGGGCTGATACCTAGGGGGATCGGCTTTTACTTTGCAGAAGATGAGCTTGTAGGGAGTTTAGAAGTTTAGCAGGGTTAACTAGCTCAAGGTCTCAAGCTCATTAGTGGTAATCAGGGCTGAGGCTTTTATGTCCTGCTTTTCCACCTAGAGGGCTTTGCATTTGAGCCCAGCCCTCATTTAAACAACTAAGGAAACGGTTAGATAGAATCAGGTACCTTGGACCAGCCATGGGGACAGAACAGGGACTTCGGAAAAACTGGTGCAATCCAAGTGAAGACTGGAGTTTAGTCGACAGTAGTGTACAAATGTTTGCTTCTCGGTTTTGACAGTTACAAAGATGATGCAAGATGATAACTACCGAGGCAACTAAGTGAGCGATATATTGTTCTGTACTATATTTTCAATTTATTTTTAAAAAGAAATCACTGCGGCTCGGCACCTGTGGCTCAAGTGGCTAAGGCGCCAGCCACATACACCTAAGGTGGCAGGTTCGAATCCAGCCCGAGCCTGCCAAAAACAACAATGACAACCAAAAAATGGCCAGGCACTGTGGCGGGTGCCTGTGGTCCCAGCTACTTGGGAGGCCGAGGCAGGAGACTCACTTGAGCCCAGGAGTTGGAGGTTGCTATGAGCTGTGATGCCATGGCACTCTACCCAGGGGGACAGCTTGAGGCTCTGTCTAAAAAAAAAAAAAAAAAAAAAAGAAATCACTGCACAAAAACAAATGAAAAATCACTCTACCCCTGTCATCCAAATTCCAGCGACTGACAAGGTCCTGCTTCTCTGGGAGCTCAAAACAGGAGGGTTTTGACAACTCTAGAGAGAGATTTTAGCAGACCCAAGGCGGCAGGTGGCTATCTAGTTCACTGTTCTCATCCTTCGAGAAGAAAGATTGATCTTTTATATAGGAATCCCAATTCATAGATGAGGAAATTCGGAGGCTGGGTACAAATGTTAAATTTCTTGCAGAGCGGGGAGATTCGTCCTTATGAGCCTTGAGTGAATCCTATCTTAACCCCAGTGTTTCTTGAAAAAAACATAAATAAGATCTTTCCCCAGAAGCAGGCGGTCCAGCCTCTGAGAGTCGACTGCAGTCCTGGCTTACCACTCGTGTTCTTGCCAGAACCTCTAAATTACTTGCATTATTACATCATTCTTTGTGTATCTACTTGTCACATTGCATAAATACACCCTCGCTAGCTGGCTTCTTTAATCTTTTCTATCCACAGTATGTATCACCAAAAAAAAAAAAAAAAATGACTTCACAGGAGACAAATTATTCCATAATCATGCGCAGAAGCACTGGAACCACATTCGGTCTCCATGACAATGTGAAAATATAAATGTCTGCTGCCCAAAAATGAAAAGAAAACTGCGTCCTGGTGGTAGAGGAGAATGAAGTTAATTCAATACTTCAACCAGAGTTGTCTTTCTTTCTTTTTTTTTTTTTCACCACTTGGTTCCCATAAGTCCATGATGCAACCTTGCTCCCTTTACAGCACACACACAGACAGAGAAATGGATATTTTTTCCAAGCTATTTGTCTCCTTTTCAGACACAACTACTGATTCACCAGTGTCTGGAGCAGCAGCAGCAGCAGGGGCGCCTGTGAACTTGAGTATAATAAAATTCTGGTCTAACAGTGTGTCGAATGTTTACTTTGGCTGTGCTGCCCGCTCAAATCCCCCTTTCAACTAATATTTTAAAATGTGGAAAGACATTAAAATGGAGATAAATTCAAAGCTCTTTCTGAAAGCGAACGTCTCCGACTCCAAAAACTCTGACTTCTGTCCTCTCGGCTGCATTCAAACGCCCTTTATTTTCGTAATTACCGGGCCATGAAAGTTCAAGTTACCCACCTGCCTTTTGGTAACTACTAATTATACTCTGAAATAAAGGAGAAAGTGGAGGTCAGATATGCTTCCCGGCCACCCCTGTTTCGTCATTGACATCTGTAATGGGTCTTATGGGAAAAAAAAATGAAATTAACCGGAATTAATCATTGATGCTTCATAGAACATAATATAATTAAGAGCTTAGGCTCCACAACCAAGCAGTGATGCTTATTGCTAGCTGTGTTCATGAGACCAATCTCCTGACCTCTGGTTTTCTCAGTGTCTTTAGATATAAAATAAGGATAATCGTAGCACGAACTTTATAGAAGAATTAAATCAGATCATGCATAAAAAGCACTTCATGAAGACCCCCCACAAGGAACTGTGGAACTCCCTTGTGTTCAAAATAGTCCACTGTGAGATGATTACTAATACTGTTGTTGTGATTAAACCCTATTTATTCCTTATTTCCTCTAAGCCAGCTGATGTTCTAATCAGTAGAGAATAAAAAAAGGGCCTACTCTCATGGAGCTTATATTCTAGTGGTAGAGACCGAACAATAAAAACCAAATGAATATGTAATTTTTGTTTTCATTTGTAGGTGCTGTACAGAAGAATAAACAGGAGTGGGGATTAGAAGGTCAAGTGTGCTATTTAGGATAGCATGGCCAAGGGAGACCTTTCTGAGGAGGTGACAGTTAAGTACACACCTACTTGAGGTGATGGATATTGACCATCTTGGATGTCTAGACGCCAAACACAGGGGGTGGAGCATCACAGCCCCCGGAGAAGCGTGGTTGGCATATCTGTGGAGCATCAAAGGGCCCTCTGTGGCTGGAGAAGTTAGGAGATGAGGTCTCGGGGAGGAACAGGCAGAGCCAGCAGGGACTTTGGAGCCCGCTGTGAGTGGGATGGGAAGAAGCCATCTGAAGGGCCGCAGCACTGAGCTGCTAAGATCTGAATTACACAAGTTGAAATCTGAGCAGGGAATTGAAGGGCGTTGGTGGAGGCAGGGAGGCTAATGGGGAGTCTCTGTCACCAATGTAGGAGAGGGATTATCACAGCTGGGCCTAGGGATCTGTACAGGACTCAGTGAGACGTGATCTTGTTTGAATTTTATTTTTTTTGGAAGAAACAACAATGTTACTGTTTGAACTGGAGGTTCAACCCTCGACTTTTCTGTGTGAGTTTGACTTCCATGTCACTTTCACTCAATGAAGACTTTCAAGTGACCCGAGATGCCCTTATGTTCCTCTGTAACCCACGCTAGAAAGCACAGGTGACCTTGTCCAGAATGGGAGCCTTCTGGTAGAAGTGAGTGATGTGTCGGTCAGTGATGCATCTGAGCACCTACTTTGCCTCTTAGTAACAGGGTGACCTTGGTGATTAGATGGGAATGATAATAATAACAGGCAACATCCAAATACCCACATAAAATTCACAAGGCACGCTTCTGAACTAGTTTATTTTAAATTGACATCATGATCTTCACAACCGTTTGATGAGACAGGTACCAAATGAATCATCCCCGCTGTATGGATATAGAAACTGAGGCATGGAGAGGTTCTGCCCGTGGCCTAATGTTCTGCAAACACAAAGTGGCAGAGCTGCTATTTGTAAGCAGCTGTCTGGCTCCAGCCCTCCGATGTTAGCAACTGGCTTTACCCCCTCTATGTCCATGTTTTTCCATCCAAACATTTGAAAGACGTAAAGGAGATAAGACGTGGACTGTGTTTATTTAGTATCGAGAATATTGCAGATGTCCAACAGAAGTTTGCTTCATTTTCTCCCCATCTTTGAATGACGTGGTCTCTTTTCCTAGGACTGGGTTCTCAGTTTTGGTAAGGCAAAAAATGAATTTTTACAACAAACATAGGCTTATGCTTAGAATTCAAAGAGTTGGCCTTTCACTTCTCCTTCCTACTAGAATAATGTATAAGGTATGCATTTTCTTCCAAGGGTGACTTCCTACAGACCTGCCAGTGACTCACGTGTAGGGACATCAGATACCTTGCAAAGGCTATCTGGGGGCGGATGGGACCCTGAAGACACCACCTATAAGCAGAAATCCCCCACCTGGGTTGGCTGTGCCCACAATACCATCCTGAAAGCCTCAGAGAAGGCACTTTATTATTAAATGAATAAATAAAACCAATAAACAAAAAATAAATAAATTAAATAAATAAAAGAGAGAGAGAGTTATTAGTAAGGTGGTGGCAAAAGGAAAGAGTTAGGAGGAAAAATCCTGAAATTTGTTAGAATTAAATTGGGAAAAAGATAGCAATGTTATCATCATTCCCACAGGTAATAAATATTCCCTGATAAAAAAGGAGAAGTAAATATTTGGAAGATGTCAGTTTTGTTTTGGTTTTTGTAGAGACAGAGTTTCACTTCATCGCCCTCAGTAGAGTGCCATGGCATCACACTGCTGAAACAACCTCCAACCCCTGGGCTTACGCAATTCTCTTGCCTCAGCCTCCTGAGTAGCTGGGGCTACAGGTGACCACCACAACACCTGACTATTTTGTTGTTGTTGTTGTAGTTTGGCTGGGGCTGGGTTTGAACCCACCATGCTCGGCATATGGGGCCGGCGCCCTACCCACTGAGCTACAGGCGCCGCCCTGGAAGAAGTCAGTTTTAAAGGGGCTCATCCCTCCAGCCCAGGCTGGCTCTTCTCCACAGAACAGATTCTCCAAAACCCCTTACGACTTTGTGAAGCTCACTATTTCTGCTTTCTTAGAAAACATGATTACTGAAATTAGAATTTTTATTCTTCCCATTTTCCTTGAATAATGTTTTTCTTTTCAGTTTTAACCTGTTTACTGTTTTACAACTCCCCTTCATCATCTACAAGAGACTCTAAATGCTTCTTGTACCCCTGAAATAAAGTTACCTGTAGCCCCAGCACCACCGCTTCTAGCCTTGCTCCAGATTTCGTCATTGGCACAAGGGTTTCTCCTTTTTTGCCAGTACTACCTCCCTGCTTACCCAGGGGTTTGAGGTTTGAATTAACAAGAAATAGGTGATAGAAAAAATGAAAATAATAGCTCTTGATGTTGTTCTTTTAAAAAGACTTTTTTTTTTTTTTTTTTTTTTTAGATAGAGTATTACTCTGTAGCCCTGGTTAGAATACCTTACCGTCAGAAATCACACCACCCACAAACTCTTAGGCTCAGGCAATTCTCTTTTCTCTGCCTCCCCAGTACTGAGACTACAGATGTCCTCCACGATGCCTAGCTAGTTTTTCTATTCTTAGCAGAGATGGGGTCTTACTTTTCTCAGGCTTGTCTCAAACTTCTCAGCTCAAGCAATCCACCTGCCTTGGCCTCCCAGAGTGCTAGTATTACAGGTCTGAGCCACTGTGCCTGGCCTGTAGTTCTTTTTCTTAAAACCAAACAAAAACAACTTCTTTCTTCACGCCAACATAAGCTCACTGAGCTGCTAGAGTGTTCTGCCATTAAAAACTAGCTATTCATTGAGATCATTGGTAAACCTCCCCCCCACCAAAAAAAAAAACTAGAGAAAAAAGAAAAATCAGAGATAATAAAATTCACTGCTATTAGAAAAATTGGTTGCTTAAAAAAGAATAAATGAGGCTTAGCTAAGAAGGGAATAGTGAGAGTCCATGAAAACAAAGACACAGGAAAATGAGATTCTGGTGGATGGGGGGGGGTGAGGGTGGGGGTGGGGTAGTGAGCCGGGGTCCCTTAAGGGAGATGGATGCATTAAAAGGCTGGTCATGTCCATAATAAGTGCCCCATAAATGACACCTCTGGTTATTTATAAGCACTTCCATTTGTCATATAGCATAATTTACATTTGTATGTCTTTTAGAGAACTCAAAAGAGTTTAAGTCTAATTAAATTTTAACACTTTTGTCATTCAGTGTGTGGTTAATTTTATTTGTCTGAACAAGATAATGTACTAAGACCGACCTCAGTGTCCGAGTTTTATCTGGGTTACATGATTTTTTTTTTTAAATAAAAGTAGCCTTTTTTCCTTTACTTATACATTCTTTTCTCTTTTATTAACCTAGAAACATCTTATTTTGCTTTTTTACTGTCTGTGCAATTATTTGTGAAGAAATTATATTAAACTAATAAAGACGATGACTTGGGGGCAGGATGTGATTTCCTACTTGGTTGTCCACTTTTTTTGCTGATTCATTCATTTGTAAATTTAACAGATACTTACTGGCTAGTCAGAGGTGAGAAAACACATAAGTTTTCAGCTGATTGAAGCTTATGGTCCAGCTGGGGTTGGTAGAAGATAATAGACAGGTAAGCACTTAAATAAATTAGTGGGCTCGGCGCCTGTGGCTCAATCTGCTAAGGCGCCAGCCACGTACACCTAAGGTGGTGGGTTCGAATCCCCAGCCCGGGCCCGCCAAACAACAATGATGGTTGCAACCAAAAAATGGCTGGGCGTTGTGGCAGGCGCCGGTGGTCCCAGCTACTTGGGAGGCGGAGGCAGGAGACTCGCTTGAGCCCAGGAGTTGGAGGTTGCTATGAGCTGTGATGCCATGGCACTCTACCCAGGGGGATAGCTTGAGGCTCCATCTCAAAATAAATAAATAAATAAATGAAGAGTATGTTTAACTGTAAAAAAAACCAGCAAAGCATCTTCCAAAGTAGCCATATCAGCTTGCATTCCCACCAGGAATGGATGAAAGGACCTCTGGATCCTTACATATCCTTCTCAGCACTTGGCGCTGTCAGTGTCTTAGACTTTAGCTCTTCTAACATATGTATAATGGTATCATGTTTTTTTTTAATTTGCAATTCCCTAATGACATGATATTGAGCACTTCTTCATATACTTATTTGCCATCTATAAATGTTCTCTGGTAAGTATCTCCACATTACCCTTTCCACTGTTCTAAAACTCTATTTCCCAAAGTGGGGTCTCACAGCCACCGCTTTGAGAGGTGATCTCTTAGAATGAGATCACCTAGGCTGCCAATTTAAAATACAGAAAATTAAGCCCCATTCAGGACCAATAAATTAGACTTTTCTAATACACTAAAAACTGAGAAACAGACACATAACAGGGGAAGGGACACTGACTAAGAATCACTGATGGCCAGCCTCTTACTGGATAGACTGGTTAGAGACCTGCAATTATTATCTTTCCTTCATTGTGACTGAAAAGTCAGGAAGACTTTTCAGTCACAATGTCTTTGTCAAAGAATAAATATAATATGGATAGGTACACTGCAATAATCAGGAAATAAGGTCAATCAATAAACAACAATGAAAAACAAACAAACAAAACAAAACAAAAAAACAGAGAGAGATTGGGAATTGAGGTGTTTGACCCTAATCCCAAATGTGATGATTTCTTATATAACCCTATGAAAATCACTGGGGAGAGGGTGGTTAGGGACTGGTTCTACTTCTTAAAAATAAGCTCAACTAACCTACCCAAAGAGGAGGCAGAAGTTGGGGATACAGCTGGGAAGCGGAGATAAGCAAAATACCATGGGAGCAAATTAGTCAAACTATGACAGGTCACAAATCAAATTCAAATTTAAAGCCTCTAATAAGCTTTGAGGAGGTTTTTTATTGCTTTCTTTCCAGAAGGAAAGGAAAGGAAGAAGAAAGGTAGAGAAATAGCAAGATTTGCTCATTAGGGTCGGGGGGCAATGGTTTCCCATTCCTCTTAGAGGGCCAGTAGGGTGGGCGAGAGAGAGTAGAAGGAGAAAAAAGACCCAAAATAAAAGAAAATAGGACAGAACTATTCCTAATATAGCACCCTTTTTTATTCATCTTCTGCATCCTTTATTTCGATTTTTTTTAAAAGCTTGAAATGAAACCTCCAATTCAGTTTTAAAAGAATAGTACGTTTCTTTCCTAAGTAGAAAATCTAATGAATTAATTTTTCTCAAACTTTCTAGTTAGTAGCCAGCCAATTACTTGATAAAACATCAAGAAGAAATAAAAGCCATGATTTTTGTGTAGTTTAAAATATTGTTAACATTCTCATTTCCCTTAGATTTTTTTAAACAAAAGTTGACAATTTATTACATATTTCCAATAGACAGGTAAGTAAAAAAAAAAAAAAAAAGATGTCTTAATTGGTTCATATATAAAAAGGGAACTTAAAAAAAAAACAGTAAGAAACAAAATAGAAAAAATGATTTTCTTCCCTAGTTAAAATGTTAAACTATAATCAACAACTGTAAATAAACTATAAAGTCAAAACTTTATTCTTGGGCCGAGCTGCCTGTGGCTCAGTGAGGGTGCTGGCCCCATCTACAAGGGTGGCAGGGTTGAACTCGGCCCTAGCCAAACTGCAGCAAAAAGTAACCACTGTGGCGGGTGCCTACAGTCCCCGCTTCTCAGCACTACAGTAACAGGAGGGCATTGTGGCGGGTGCCTGTAGTCCCAGTTACTCTGGAGGCTGAAGCAAGAGAATCGCCTAAGCCCAGGAATTAGAGGTTGCTGTGATCTGTGGCACCACAGTACTTTGCTGAGGACGATAAAATGAGACTTTGTCTCAAAAAAAAAAAAAAAACTTAATTCTTTGGTAATAGCAGATAATAAATTATTTAAAGCAGTGACTTATTAGCATTTTAGAATTTATGACACATTATAGAAGCTCCTTTTTACTTACTCCTATTATCACTAGTCTGTGAGTTAAGTGGGGAAGCCAATTCGTCTCTCTACATTTTATAGACAGAAAGCAAAAACCTCATGGAGGTTAAGAAAACTTTTAATGGCCATTAGCACACAGGACAGCCAGAGTTTGAAAGCAGGACTCCTATCTTCAAGGCAGAGAAGTAGGAGCCTACTCTTTCCCACTTCACAATAACACCTAAATTATAAGCCAAAACAAAAATTAACTTTTAACTACTAAAAGTTATGGCTTTAGAGTACACTGGGAAATCTTTTTTATGAAAAAAGAATTTGAAGATTACTGTGATCATAAGCTTTGTGTTTCCTGAATTCCTTCAATGATGGCAATAGTATTCCAGACTCAGATCTTAATTGGTGATTTCTAGACAGCCCTCTACCATGCCAAGTTGCATACCAGGAGAAACCATTCCAAAGATGATGAATGGCCCATATACAAAGTCACCATCATCAGTTGTTAAGACATTGGAAAAACCCTTTTCTACCTTTACTCTCACTAACCGCTCTAACACAATAAGCCTCCACAACTATAGTTTCAATGGACACAAACTCACTCCAGCTTCTAACCATCCAAGAAGCCAAGGTACATGAAAATGGTCTGGTCATCGTCCTCCTGCATTCTAAGTAATCCTGAGTTCACTTTTATATCAGTGTTCCCTACAAAGAGCCCCTACAGTTATCACTGTCCTGATGTTTTAAAAAGAACACAAGGGAAATGTAATCACATGAGCTGCCCCTCAAAATATCTTTCAGACTAACGGATAATAATTTCCACCTCTTAAAGGCCTAAGTTTCAGAAGATTTTAAATCTTTGGTTTTCACGTTCATATTACTTTCAAATAAATTTAGTAAATACACTGACATTTTGCACTTATTGGACTTTTTTTAAAATTTAGTTTAATGTTTTCCCTAATTTATTCAGTAGGGTTTTTTTCTAACTTACTACAGACCTGAAGATTGAAAAGAGTAGTAAATTGTTTCCCTTACTCTCATCTAGAGCAAAGTTACTCCGATTCAGAGACCTTGGGAGCTTTTCAAAATGTAGATTCCTAAATTTCACTCTCAGAAGTCTGGAGGTCTCAGATAGCATCCAGGAAGCAGCATTTTGAACAAGACATAACTCCATTAGGGGTGGTGCTCCAAGAGGCACGCCCAGCAAATGATCCCACAGAAGGACTTAGCCTGGCCCACAAACTTACAGACATTTTTAAAAACACCTGAGTGGCTACACACCTATACAAAGGGAACTGGTTATGAGTGGGGGACCAAAGAAATTCCATACTGAAGGAGTCAACTTCAATGAAAAGGCATGGACTCAACGCCTATGGCTCAAGCGGCTGAGGTGCCAGCCACATACACCTGAGCTGGCAGGTTCGATTCCAGCCTGGGCCCGCCAAACAACAATGATGGCTGCAACCAAAAAATAGCCGGGTGTTGTGGCGGGCGCCTGTGATGCCAGCTACTTGGGATGCGGAGGCAGGAGACTTACTTGAGCCCAGGAGTTGGAGGTTACTGTGAGCTGTGATGCCACAGTACTCTACCAGGGTGACAGCTTGAGGCTCTGTCTAAAAAAAAAAAGGCATGGAATCATGAAATGTTTGTAGAAAAAAGAATAATGTAAAAATTACCCAAGCTAAGTCCAGATGGGGGACTCAACCTTTGGGGAATATCTTCCATGTGACTTTTTTCACAGAAAAAGGATTTTAGGAGAAAAGTACTTAATTAAGCAGGAGAGTAAATGATTAGATATGCACCTTAAAAGTTTATGTGGCAACAATGTGAAGGATACTTTGTGAGGACATTGAAATTGAAAACAGAAAATGAGTTCACAAACAGAAAAGAAAATGTTTTTACGAGATCCTAAAGAAACAGAATGAACGGGAATTGATGAGCCACCGGCTTCTGTTAACATATTTTCACTGCCAACTGATTATGATTTACATGAGGAAAAAACAAGAAAGGGCCAGTCCATGGGTGAACATTTTACCTATTCCAGTCACATATCCCAATAACTTACAATGGAAGATGAGAAACTGAATCTTTAACTTCACAACTCATCCTTACTTGATCGTTTGATTATTTCTGATCCATATCTCCCCTTCCCTACCCTTTTGCATGTGGGGCTTTCCATGCAAACCAGAATAATCTGTTTAACTATGTATATTAGTTTGCTAGAGTTGCCATGACAAAGTGGTTTAAGCCACCCAAACAGGACAGGTTATACAACAAAAATTTATTTTGTCTCAGTTCTGGAGGCTTACAGCCCAAGATCAAGGCATCGGCCTCTCTCCTTGGCTTGCATATCTTCCCGTGATCTTTTCTCTGTGTTTCTGTGTCCTAATCACTTCTTATAAGGACACCAGTCATATTGGATTAGGTCCCATACTAATGACCTTATTTACTTTCATTACCTCTTTAAAGATTCTGTCTCCAAATCCTAAATAAATATAAACAAAGAGCATAAAAACCACTTACACTCAGAACCAGCCAGCCCCTCCTAGAATCCGTGTTCACTTCACTCAGAGGGTTATCAGGAGATCTGTTCTGTTATTCCAAGATCAAGAATCAGCTCTAAAACTATCCTGGGAATTTTAAGTTACTTTCTAAGGGTAACAAAATTTCAGACACGTTGCTTTCACACCCATCCCCACATAAAAAACCACAGAAGCAATGAAAGAGAAAGGGGGGGGGGGGTTATATAGTCACATTCCAACACTTGCTTCCAAAGCCGTTAAGTGTTATGATGGCATTCTTGATGTCCATGCCCAGAACTTAATAAAAGTTCACAAAATTTTCCTGAACTGTAGCTACATTCACAGAAGCAGAAATTTCTTCTGAGGCAGCATGACTCTTCAGAAGCCACAAACATATTTAAAAATCAAAAAACAATTTTGTAAATTTAACAATTTTTGTAAATTTAAATGGCCAAAAACATTTGAGTAGAATTAGTTTCTTTCCCTGGAACTTCCTATCCCTTTTTCAGGCCTCGACATTTAAAAATTATTGAAGAAATTAGGTTACACACAGAAAATTTTATTATATTACCACATATTTCACTAAATTACCCATAAAATCAGACACAGGAAACATTTTCCACAATATAAACTGTGTCTAAAAGCATAGGTAAAAAAAGGAGGAAAATGGAACAGATCCTGTCTCTATCCTTTTAAACGTTAAGTGCTACTAAACTAGGAAAATCACCACTGTGGAACCCCAATTAAATAGCTAATTGGGGTTCATCAGTAAAGGAGCATCAGTAAATTCCAAAAACATTATATAAAAGATGAATGTGGAACACACCTATGAAATGTGCAAAGCACCAGCGCACTGGTCACTATAACTGCAAAAAAATGAAACATAACATTTTACAGAAAAAAAAATCCTATCAGATTCTTTTCCTCTACTTTCCATCCCTCACAAAAGCACATAAACCACCTTAATTCAACTGTCAAAAGAATACCTTAAGCTATGATACAATCCTCTAGTACAGCTTTGGCCAATATGGCAGCCACGAACTACATATGACTATTAAGTTCTTGAAATGTGACTAATGACTGAAGAACTAAGTTTTTAGTTTTATTTAGTTTTAGATAATTTACATTTAAATATAGAAGACTACATGCATCTGGTGGCTATTTTTTGGACAGTGTAGCCATGCAGTGTATGAAAACCTGGACATGAAGGACAATATAATTTTCAAGCTTAATTAAGAGCAGGCTTAAGCAAAAACTATTTTATAAACATTTACTGCCAGCTAATCCTAGATTGAGAATTGCCTCCTTTAGACTTCCTTAAAGCTCTTTTTTTTTTTTACTACCAAAAAAATAGGTCCTCACTATGCTTGCAAAATGAAATTAATATAGCTGTAAGCCTACCCCAAACCAAAAGAATTACCAAGAAAACTACCGCATTTAATCAAATGCATAGGAACACCCTGATTTAAGATGTCACAAATGTCAAGACTGATAAAAAGGAACTGATTTATTTGCAGTTTTCATTTAAAATATTATAATAAGCCCCTTCAGAACATTAAAAATATGGTTTCACTTAAAAAAGTTATTCTGGGTCCCTTGCAATTACATATGAATTTTAAATCAGCTTGTCAATTTTTACAAAGAAGCCAGTTGGGACTCTGGTAGACACTGGACTGAACCTGCAGCAATATTGCCATCATAACAACACTAAGTCGACCAACCTACAAACACAGGATGTTTTCCCACTTATTTAGATATCCCTTAATTTCTTTCAACAATGTTTTATAATTTCAGAGCATAAATTTTGCACTTCTTTTGTTAAATGTACCCCTAAGTATTTCCTTCTTTTTAATGCTATTATAAATGAAACTGTTTTGTTAATTTCATTCTCAGATTGTTCACTCCAAGTATATGAAATACTGGTGATTCTTATCACTGACCTTGTAGTCTACAGCCTGGATAGACCTATCATTTGTTATGGGGGGAGTACTGATAATCCTCCAATTCATAGGGACTATTTGACCAGTGAGGTAATTCTTGCAGAATACTCACTACTCAGCCTGGCACATAGCAGGTATCATTGGCAAATACCAGCTATTCCCACTAAAGGACCTTTTTATATCAAATACTTTACAAAAAGGTGTCTTACTATAAAGCATTTATTTAATATCTCCTGTGTAACAGTGATATACTGTGTAAAAGTGTAACGGTAATTTAAAAAAAAAAAATCTGTCCATAAGAAGGCTACCTTAAGGCTAAAATAGATCCTCCTTGCCCCACAAGTGATCTGCATAGACACAGATAAAAAGTAAATAAGCTTCCCTTCATAACAAATTTGCCTTTATACCCTCTTTAAGTAAGAGCCTCAGAAAGGCATTTACTCTTAAGCCATACAAATGAGGTTTGACCCTTCTTTCAATGTTTATTACTAGATTCTTCCCAACTCTTCTGAATACATATTATTGCAGAGCAATGCTGCTGTCTACACTCAACCAAGATGATAGGAAAGTTTTAGTGCCTCATAATCATTAGTTTTGGTTTTCCTTTATCTGAAGTCGATCATATGATTTCAAATTTCCAGAGAAGAGAAACAGAGAAAAATGGAAAGTCAGGGGAAGAGGACGATTATCACAGGGGAAGTTCCCACAGGACTGTAGTCACCAATCCCATTACTTTATAGAAGCTTAATAATATTTCACAGAACAATTTCATTCTAAGCAGTCCTTTAACTTTAGACGTTTGTTTAGTGTTATTTAAAAATCAGCCAAATCTTCTTTTTGTCTCAGAAACATTTGCTTTACTTCTAAATAATTTTTAAATTACACTTAATCATTGCAAGAATAACAGCCACAACCTACAAACCACAATTTGTGCCACAAATTCCAATCTTAGCCCAGATCTATTTCTGCCTTCATAACAGCCTGAGCTAAAGAAGAAATGTCATCACATTGTTCAAGGTAGGTCATAAACAAGCTCTGAAAAGAAAAGCAAAATGACATAAAATGCTGTAGAAACCAACAAGTACAAAATATGAAAAGAGATTTAGGTCCAAACATCTACTACTATAGCATTAATAATACGGCATAGCTATTGGTTTTCATCTACTATTCCTGGCTGGTAACTCCCATAGTCCTTGTTATAACACTGGGGCGCTGCAGGCCTCAGGAGATAGAATGTCTTTCTCTCTCTCTCTGACCTTCTCCTTTCCTTTTACCTGCCCAGGGGAGGCCTCTAAACCAGCAGTTCTCAATCTGTGAGAACTGGTTGGGACCCCTTTGAGGGTGGAACGACCCTTCACAGGGGTCGCCTAAATACATCCTGCATATCAGATATTTACATTATGATTTATAACAGTAGCAAAATTGCAGTTATGACGTAGCAACGAAAATAATTTACGGTTGGAGGTCACCACGACATGAGGAACTGTATTAAAGGGTCACAGCATTAGGAAGGTCAAGAACCACTGCTCTAAACTGATTGTGGGTCAAAAGATCCTGACTCCAGAGAGAATCCTACCCCATACTCTGGAGGGAAGAAGGTTACATGGAGAGGCCAGGAAGAATCTGAAGAGATAGGCCTTACTGGGTTTAGATCACGTGCTTTTTGTCCAATCACATTTCTGGGCAGTTGTCAATCATGTCCCTATCTGCACAGCTGAACACACTGAGGATCCTGGAGGGTGTCTTGATCTTGCCCAAGGAGGGCACAGAAGCCCATGCCCCTTACCCCAGACCTCACCCAACACATCTTTCCTCTGTACCCTTTGTAACATCCTTTATAACAAATTGAGAACCATAAGTGTTTTCTTGAGTTCTTTGAGCCACTCCTCAAAATTAACCTAACACCAACTGTGAGGAGGTTGTGGGAACCCCAACTTGAAGCCAGTCATCCTGGTGGGGGACATGGGGGTGAGTAGTAGGGACTGAGCCCTCAACCTGTGGCATATGACATCATGTCTGGGTAGATAGTGCCGGAATTGAGTTAGAGGACACCCAGCCCCAGCCGATGTCCACTGCTTGGCATCCACATTGAGTCACAGAAGCCCTTTTCTGTGATGATCATTGTGGAGTTTAGAGAAAAGTATCATTTGGGGAGTGTTTTCCCAAAGCAAGACATAAATGGAAATATAGCAAAGGTCATCTGTATCTCAACTTGCCTTTTATGCGCCCATAAACTCTTTCTTACCTCAAATAGACCTCTTGTTCCAACTGTACTGAAATTTATCTACTTATAAATCAACCTCCCCTTCCCCTTACCATGAGTGTCTGAGCTTTACGAGGGCAGAGAAGAAGGCAACGTGAGGCAAATCCATCCCACCTCTATAACCATCTAAAACACAAGTTCTTAAAGATGGCTTTAGTTTTGTTTCTCCCACTTTATTTATTCAAAGGTAACTGCCATTAGTCTTTTTGTTGGCTGGGGCTGGGTTTGAACCCGCCACCTCCGGCATATGGGGCTGGCACCCTAATCCTTTGAGCCACAGACACCACCTAGTCTTTTATTTTTTTTTCTTTGCAACACTAAGTCTCCCTCTGTCACTCAAACTGGAGTGTAGTAACTCAATCATAGCTCAATGCAGCATCAAACTCCTCAAGCAATTCTCCCACCTCAGCCTCCTGAGTACTTGCGAGTACTGGTGGCAGTCACCACATCCAGCTAATTTTTAATTTATCTTGTAGAGATGGTATCTTACTACATTGTGCAGGCTGGTCTCAAAATCCCAGCCTCAAACGATCCTCTCTCCCTGGCCTCTCAAAGTGCTAGGATTATAGGCTGGGATTATAGGTCCCACACTGGCCTCATTAGTCATTCTAGAAGTGAAGGCTAAAGCCTTTCAGTGAAGCCCTGCTCAGGTCATATCATCTTTTGGTGGAAAGCTATACGGTATATAAAAGAAATAACACAGAATAAAGTTCTCTGATTACCAGAGACAATTATCAGTCAATCAAATCCATTTAAGTTTTAGCTTCCCTACCTGATAGAGCATCTTTAAAACTGCACTTTCTGAAGTACTGAGCTATTTAAATGAGACCAAATAAATAAAGGCAATGCCCTCAGCATTTGTCCAAGACACCTGGCAGGAAAGTTAATTCGATCTGAGCAAATCCCAACATAAGTTTCCAATTTTCTTTTCCAAATCAGAGTTACTTTCCTCAAACCCTATTCTCCTGCTCTAGACTTCTGATTAGGCGGGGCAAGAGAAACAAAAATTAAAGAAAAAAGCACCATGTTCCAATGATCAAGAGATGAACCAAATTTCCATTTATCCAGAAGGCTCAAATCTCCCAAATTTTCTTAATTAGTGCCAGGCAAGATGACTGATATTTATAAATAGGATCTTAAACATACATCTTCTCAAGTGCTTTCAGGATTTCTTAAGGAAAATTAAATTACATTCTAAAACAAATTAGCAATAGGATGTTAAAAAAAAGAAAAGTAACATGAAAGCAACCATGTTTCTCTCCACTGCCTAAGGTAAACATCACTGAGAATTGAGCACCACGCTGGGCCAGACCTCAGAATCCTTCTCATTAGACCAATGGTTCTCAACCTGTTGCCCGAGACCCACAGGAACTGTATTAAAGGGTAGCGACATTAGGAAGGTTGAGGACCACTGCATTAGACCAACTGGAAGCAGAGGAGAGAAGAACAGTGGTGAGTTAATGACTGAGACTCAATCCTCAGTTTAAATCTTAGTTATCCCACTCAAAAGCAGAGTGATCTTATACTCTATCATCTAAAGAGTGAGAATTTTAACAGTGACACAGGACAACAGTCTGTTGCCAGCATTACAGGACACATGGTCATCATTTTCATAAGCCACATGGACCCTGGGCAAGTTATTTAATCTTCAGTCTGGGACTGGATAACACATCTGCAAAATGTGAATAACAGCTATAAAATTAAACCTTCTGTGCCAATGCATTGCTTAGGCACCTCTTGGCAGTTCTACAATACTATATGCTGACCTAAGGAGTTTAGGAACTCCAGAAACACCACTGATAAGGCCGAGGATCGGAACATGCCCAGATAGAACCTTCCCTCCTCCCCCAGGAAAGAATGTCTTGCCCAAGAAGGAATGAGTGCAGGGAAAGTCCCACCCAGGAAGGAGTGAATGCACCAATCCCTACCCCCCCCCCCACTCTTGTATTCCCACCCAATCTTAACTCATGCGCCAACTTCTTTTTCCATACTCAGCCAGCTTGCACCCAAGGGAATAAAAGCCACATTGCCCACACACAACCTGAGCTCTGCTTCCTTTCATTCATGTCTCAGAATAACCTCTCATTCTTGGTCCTTTACCTGTCACTATGCAGCCTCAAGAAGGGAGACATCAAAAAGAGAAAAATCCATCTTTGAAAGATGCAGAATAACTTTTTTTTTTTTTTTTTTGAGACGGAGCCTCAAGCTATCCCCCTGGGTTAGTGCCATGGCATCACAGCTCATAGCAACCTCCAAGGCCTGGGCTCAAGCGAGTCTCCTGTCTCCGCCTCCCAAGTAGCTGGGACCACAGGCGCCCGCCACAGTGCCCGGCCATTTTTTGGCTGCAGCCATCATTGTTGTTTGGCAGGCCCGGGCTGGGGATTCAAACCCGCCACCTTAGGTGTACGTGGCTGGCGCCTTAGCTGATTGAGCCACAGGCACGGAGCCCAGAATAACTTTTTAAATGCACACTGATGATTGTTTTATCAGATGCTTCGCTTGCAATTCTCTAAAAAACTTAGTTCAAATTCTGACATCTGGGCAGTGCTGACCACTCCGAACTTTTTCACATCTTCATTTTTCATACTTTCATAAAAGGATTCATCTTGTGGTCTTGTGATTTAAAAAAAAAAAAAAAAAGGACCAATGCCAGACTAAGTACTTCCATAATATAAGAACCACTTCTGTCCCTGTTATCCTCAATGTTTAAGTGCAGTGCCTCATGCATACATGATGTTTGATGTTAGCTGAATAAATGATCAATAATTTAGAAACACAACCTTTCTTTAGTCAGTCCTAATTCAACAACCTATACAAAGGTTTAGTAGGGATGTATCCTTACCTTTTCCCATCTGGGTGTTCACACTACTAAAGCAGTAACTGCAATACCAAATGTTTCTTCTCCACAGAGTGATTTCACCCATTTCCCTAATGGGAACCCACCTTGAAATCCAGCTAGGCTTTTGCCTTTTGGGAGATTCCCATTTTACATCTTTATGCAGAAGCTTCTGACCCTTCAACTCTTTGTTCAAAAAAAGAAGCCAGAACTGACTGTTCCAACACCAGTTTATCTCCATCCGTTTTCATTTATTTCCTCTTCTCCTACTCTCAGTGAACTCTCTTCATCCTTCCTAACTATAGAACCTTCCCTCAGAAATTAAAGTATACTTGACAAAGACCACACTCAGTTTACTATGGGAGAATCAAGAACCAGTGGGGAAAAAATAAAACCAAAGCAAATTGATACAGTCAAATTTTACATCACTGAAATGCCTTCAATGGTAAAATGGTTTTAAATTGTGGCAAAGCCCCAGGAATCCCTAAGGCATTTCTCAGGTTTCTTTAAAAAAAAAAAAAAAAAAAAAGCGTAGTCAATCCTAGTTGTATTTGCTTTTTCTCTGCACCATTGCCCCCAGACTCAGACTGCTCTAGGGTCTGGGGGTTTCAAAGCAAACAATGAAGCATTACAACCTCACACAGTCTGAGGACATCCTGAGAACAGTCAAACTTCACTTTGGGCTACTCACTGAAGTACAGATACACTATGATCCACCGTCCACCTTGAGTTTGGAATATAGTCTAGGTGAGAAGAACAAATAATTTAGGCATTTTGTATTCAAAAAGACTTCTCTAGCCTACAAGCCAAAAATAGTTGTAAAAAGTTTCTTCTGCGTGTCCCCCAAAAGTCATGAAAACTTACCTGGCAAATCATTACCCACCACTCCAGTAAACAACCTGCAACTGACTGTCAAAAATGTTATTTGGAAAAACAAAACTTAGCTCTGGCAATAGCAGATTATTCTTACCCCAAGTTAAATAATAACAGCAAGATGAAACTGTGACAGTCCACTAAGATAGAGCTGGAAACTCAGTGATTTCACTACCACTCCTCCTGCAGAATTTCTTTTGCACCACAAAAATAATTTTAGTCAGATGGGAAAAGAAAAAAAAATTGCAAACAGAAAGAAGTATAGTTTCAGTGTGAGTACAATATTAAATGTCCTGAAAGGAGACAGTTCCTCAATAATGTAGCTTTAGTAAAAACTTCCTGGACCTTTTCCTTTTTTGTTCCTTTGAGAAAATGAAGCAATTTGCATTTATAGCTCAGTTCCTGTTTCCAAAATACCCCTTTAACTTTTTCTTTTCTCTTTTTATGGCAGGTATAAATAGCACCAAATTGTCAAATCACAGCTATTTTGTGTGCTACCTATACAAATAGGTCTGATTTCTGGCCAGCCATAAAACAATTACTGCTGAATTCCTCTGGCTCTTTGATATCCAGCTTGGCCACAGGGCTTCAAAGCTAGTCTCCAGGACTTTCTTGGGGGCACTGCTGAAAAACAACCTCAACAGAAACAGAAGATAAAATGTTCCCACTCCTATAAACACACAAAGATGTAACTCCAGACGTAAAACAGTTCAGCATCATCATGAAGGGATTCTTCCCCTCGAGAGAATTTATGGTATCAAAGTTATTTAAATTGTTTTTTTAGTGATATGGTTCGACTAGAATTTCTTCCCCCTCACTCAAATGCCTTTCTCCCCATTTTCAAGCTTCTAAAAATTAAGAATGACTGTCTTTTCAGAGAAATTTTCTGATTTACTAAAATAACTGATCCCATGGGAATTTACTGGGCTGGAACAAAGTTCAGCTTCTTGAAGACATAAATAACCACACAGCATAGTATTTACTCACTGTACCAAAACTCATTCAAGCTAGCTTTGAATAAGGTTACATTTGGTCAGAATACCAACAGAGGAAATGTATGTATGGGTAATTGTATGTTTTGACCATAAATTAATAGAACGTTATTCTCATGTGGCTTATGAAAAATGACTACGTTGTATGTAGGACATGTGGGATGGCATACACACAAACACCTAACATTCATAGCACATACATGTGATGGGCTATTTCCTATTAAACTACAGCAAAGGCAATACATTCATTATAAGGAAATAAATGTAAATAAATCCAGTAAAAAGAAAAACTTACAATTTGGCATCTTGGATAAGTGACAAAATGCAATGTGATTATCAAATCTTCCACGGCCAGGTTCTTATAATAAACTTTTAATAAATATACACTCACACACAGAAGGGTACAACTATACCTATATATAAGACATGTCACTTTTTTTTTTAATTTCTCCTACCAAGGGCATCATACCAAATCAGTTTTTCCTTAGCCCAATACTTCTGGCAGTTCTATCACAATATGCCAGAATTCCACACATTAAGTAGTTGGCCAACATGTGGCTCTGAATTAAAAGCACAGATGATATAGCCTCCCTCTATTTATGAAAGATCATTTTAGGTATACATACAATAAGTAAAGGTGGGCTTTGTACCCCAAATCTGCCTATAATTTCTCCTTCACCCCTTCTCTTTACCGCTAGCAAGAATCTATCATTTTTAAAATATTAATCCAGATCTGATTTTAGCCTTTGTCTATGACTTATCCAAGAAACCATTTGTATATATTTATCCAAAGACATATAGCCACACTGTGTCTTAAAATCTATAGACGTCAACTCTTAAAAGTACACAGATGAGTCTCCTAATTATAATCCAAAAATTTACTACTCAAAATCAGAGCCACCTGTTTACAGCTCTGATCTTACAGCTCTGATCTTACAACACACAGTTTTATCGCTCAGGTTAAATCTGGCACCCAAAGTTGGTACTAAATTTCCTCATAACAATGTGATTATGTAATCTCTCATATTTAATTATATTTTTTCCTCTGGATTTTTCTAACCAAGGCCAAATGCATTAACATACAACAAAATTCTCAATGTGAGTGATAAAAATGCATTAAAAGTAACTTTTAATCCACGCTATTAACTGATTTTATTCTATTTTGGCACGTTTGAAGTAACTCATCTAAGGATTAGTTAGGCTTTTCTACACTTCTTTTTATCAGGACTCTACCATTCTTGATTTAGTTTTGAGAGAAAAAGGTTTGCAAAAACTATAATAATCTCACAGCTGGAGATGGCTGGAAAGTCCGTTAGTACTCATTGTGCCCTTAATTTGCAGGAAGCCTTTGTGTTCTACTCCTCCTCTGACATGCTGAGCAGTTTTCACTGATAAAGTACTTATAGACCAGTTATTTCAGATTAATGAAAAGCCCAGTAAAATTTTATGTAAGATGACTGTGAACTTTCTCTTTAAAATACTGAAATGTATCTTCAGAGTCTTGACTGCCTGAAAAATCTTAACCCTGGTAATTTGCCTCAATAGTTTTCATGTGAGTAGGGAAAGGCAGTCTTAAAATTTTTAAGTAGTATTATTTTCAAACAGAGAAGGAATCCAAAATTTCAGACTATGAATTGAGATTGAATGGCTGACGCCTCGGGGCAAACACACTGGTTTAATCACATAGCAGTAGGTTTCAAAATCTTGCCTTCTTCAGACTTAACAATAATTTCCTTGCCCTGAAAGCCTAGAACAATAATGGAAACACATTATAGGAGAGGACCAACGTTGTTGGGATTTTTAACACTATGTGACATCAATTTTAGAAGTCGACAGCATAGTTCTAATTCTACACTTACCCAAAATGAGATTTTTAAAGTCAATGACTTATCATTTCCTCTGAACTTCAAGCCTAAAAAGGACATTTAAGTATTTTATTATCAAGGATTATAAGTCAAACACAATTTTCACAACTCCCTGAAAGTCTTCCAATAGAAAAGGCAAAGCCTAACTTTGAAAAGTCTAAGTTGCAATTTCTAAATCTGTCCTAATATAAGCAAAAGTGTTGAGATTTGTCATACTCCAAGATGTAAAAATACATTAGTACTAAAATTGTCCATATTCTGCTACACTGCCTTCTGTAAATCAGAAGCTCAAATCATAATCACAGATTCATATCTAACACAGCAAGTAGATACCATTCATATTCAAACCCAGCAAGTGTTATCTGCAAAGTAAAAAAATGATAGGGTCTGAAACTAAGAGGGTTAAACAATTTCTTTTGTGAGGCCACTGACAAAATCTACAGCAGCTGTCTAACTTTGCCTTTAACGATCACAGCAAAAGCTCAAGGAAGTGATCCAACACAGTACTGGTCTTTAGTAACCAGATTCGTTTCTATTTCATTTTCAGCCAAGGGAATGGATAACGAAAACAAAATTACACCTCAGTAAGTTTACCAACCTTTAACTTCATTCACACGTGTAGCCGTAAGCTGTGTCTTTTTGTGTGTAGACAACCTTAATAACTTTTAAATACTGGCTATGCAAGATAAAACTTCAGATGGTTATCACTTCTTTAAACCCACTTATAAAAACTACTGGAAAACTTTTTAGCTATTCAGGAATATACGAAGCTAAAGAAGAAAAGGTATACATTTCACCAATGCTGTAAACTGCTGAGCTGCAGATATTTGATTATATCAGTAAAGAAAACTGCAGAATTACACCATTTTATATATGACCTAAAACAACTGTATAATGACTTTCACAAGAAACCGAACTCAATTCCTGAGCATTACAATCTTCCACCTAAAATTACATACATTGTTTAAAATGAATAAAAAAGCTCTCTCATTATATATTACCATCCCAGTTATTACCAAAACCTATTTCTAAATTTCTTTCTATGTAGCCTACAGAAAACAAGTATTCCAGAACTTATTTTTGAACAGAAATCCAATATTCTTTATAAGTCAAGTTTCTGAAAAATATGACTGATGAAAACAAAGTAATTAAACCCAACAAAGTTACTTTGTCACTGAATCACAGAAAGAAGTTCCAAAGTAATTTAAACTAAGTTATGTGGGAATGGGCATGACTACAACATTCCCTATTTCAATATTTATGAAACATATGTAAATATTTTATTCAAGCAAGTTTGTCTAAAAAGAAATTATTTTTCTAGAGGCTCATTTGAATCCAGTATTTAATTTCTAATTCAAATTCTATTTACTTTCACAAAGATTTGGGCCAGCACAATTTAGTTAAATTTCAGGCTACTTATACTACATGCCACAGGTAAGAGACACTGATTATATAAACCTACCAAACATGCTTTCTGATCCTAAGTAGATGCTATCAATTTATACTATCTCAAATAGGAGAAATATGGCTTCAACTATTTAACATCTGAAATCTACTATGTATTGGTTTCCTAAAGGAGTAAAAATTATTTAAAAACTATGAATTAAAATGCATGCACTAATGGATATTCCTAAATTGACATATTTATGAATGACTTATTTGCACTTAAAAAGTAAATACCAAATGTGGGGTTAATATGCTTCACTTTTAGGGATTTAAACCATAAATTCTTCAAATAAAATTAAATAAATTGGTTTGCAAGCAATTAATGATGGGAATTCAATCATAGAAAACTATCTCTGTATATTCTTAAAGGTTGGGGAATTTAACTGGTTATGTTCAATGTAATACACTTAGTGGGTCTTGGAGCCCACTGCCTGTAAAATCTCCCATGGAGATTCAAGACCACCCATTGAAAATAGTACAACATTATTGCCTCAAGCAAGAAGCTGGTACATAGGACTGGTTATTCAACTCTTTTAAATACTATTTTATTGAGGGATTGTGGGAGGTGGGGGAGGGGGAGAAGGGGGATTCATGAGTGGATGGGGGAGGAAAACTCAGACATAGAAAAAACAGTAATTTCTAAAGCAGAGGTTCCTGTGGTACACTCCCTCACCCGCCCCCACTTTTAAAACAGCTACATAAACAAAGTAATAAGTGCTCAATTTCAGAAAGAATTACATTATACTCCATTTGAACAGGCTACAAAGTACTTTTATTTGAAAAGCTGCTTCTCTTCTGTTATAAACAATTTTACTCGGCACTAATTTCAGACAAGAGAAGATGGCTAGAGAGTGTGGGAGGTGGAGTTAGGAAAAATTCACTCAGTGTCTTTCAATGCCTTAAATAGTTGATCCAATAAAGATCCTTTAGAGAAAACTTTAAGTCTATTTTTTTTCTCCAAGTAAGCAAATCATACAGGAGGGCTTTTCTTTTCTAGGGTACTGCACCCTGTCTCTTTAAATTCCAGGCCTGCCCCATTTCCCACGCATTCAATGAAAGCCCCACATTTGCTGGCCTCCAGCCCACAATGTCAAGTAGTTCTCTTGCTATTGAATTTCAAGATTATTCTTTTGGATCATTTGCCCTTTAGTTTTAAGCACGCCAAAGCAAAAATAATGTCTTTCTACAATAACATAAAGAAAACTCTGAGGTCTTTACAAGTCTACAAGGAGAGAACACCTTGTCCTTTGGTTACCCTTTCACTGCAAAACATGCTCCCACTCCACAGGCTCCAAATAAGGGCCATTTGTGCGCTATCTTGGTCTACCATAGCTGTGTCTGTCTCACAACAAAATTTTACGAGTATTTTTATTTAATTTAGCACCAAATCTGGAATCTCTAACAATCTACAATATTCAAACCAAGTCTTTGTACTACTCAAATTTTCAAGTCTTCAACTTGGTCACTTTGGTATTCAGTAAGAATAAATTTAAAACAATTACTTCATTCTATTTTACTTTCCATATTTATAGGCAAAACAGCTACATAAATGAATTTAATAGCAAAAATAGCGAGCAAATATTGTAAGCTGCAGTCATTGTGCCAAAGAGTAAATTATTTTCCTCATTCCTATAATGAGGAAAGGACTCCAGGCCATTATGAACCCCATTTAGAATTCTCTCAAGGAACAGAAATAGGCAGAAATTTTATCAAGAAAACTAAGTCCATGGAAAATAATTTTATTCCAAATACTAGCTAATCGTACATAAAGCATCAATATTAGTAAAGGAGCTTACAAGAAACACCCAGATCACCTACATCAATTTTTATGTTTTAAAAACATTCTAAGGTAGAGTTAATTTAACCATAATCTATGGATTTTTGTAAAAGCATCTAATACTCAAGAGAAAACACTCTTATTTCCATTTGACATACAGCTTTGCTATCATTAGAGTTCAGTACACTTTTAATGTCAAAAAGGCAAATGTTTTTTCATAGATCATAAAATCATGGACTTAGATAAATTTTAGACTTCAGATTTTAGATTGCAGAGAGATTTTTGAGGACAACTAAAAACCCCTCATTTTGAAGAGATCTTTTTTAGTTATGTTTAAGGGAACATTCATATCAATCTATCTGCATTGTACATAAAACACAAAATTATATTTTAATTTTCACTTTTGAAAACTTATTTTTCTAGCTTGCATGTGAAATATTTTTTAAAAAATGCCTCAGTCTATGGCCATCTCACACTGAATGCACCCAACCTAGCCTTAAAAAGCTTTATTACTAAAATAGTTTATATTTATACAATTATGTATCAATTGTCCATTCAAAAAGACCACTTCTTTCCATGCCTAAATATATGTTTTTTGGATTTATTTCTGTTACTTGTTTTGGTACTTCTTATTTCTTACAAGTTAATGTTTAACTTCCAAATTATATACAAACACCTACAAACTGGAAAAGCATCTTTTATTTCCTATTATAGATCCTATTTATTCCTAACATCACCATACATCTAAATAGCATGATGAGATACTACTCCATTTGTAGTATTTTCAAAGTCAGGCGTAGGCTTTGGAAAAATTTCTAACACTACATATCAAAATAAGCATATTAATTTGTAAAACTCTGCAGGAAAAAAAGGGTGGAACTTTTCAAAACATTTCCAAAATATATACTGTATTGAAATGGTAAACACAAGTAAGTCTGTTAAAAGACTGTTTTATATGAGTAATGTAGACTTATAAATCAGGTTAATCTCATTACTTTTACAACTTCAAAACAATACTAATTAAGAAAGGTAAAAACATGACCTACATGTTTCTTTTTAAAGTTTATGGTCAACTTATGAAATACCTGTGCATATGTTCATAGTACTATAAGACAGCCACGTGTGCTGGTTCATACCTGGAGTCCTAGCTACCCCTTAAAGTGGGAGAATCACTGGAGCTATGAAATCACCACTGCACTCCAGCCTATGTGACAGAGGAAGACCCTGTCTCTAAAAAATAAACAAAATAAACAAACAAACAAAAATAAATGAGGAGGGGGAGAGAAAGAAGGAAAGAAAGCACAGGGGGTAGGGAAAGAAGGAAGAACTCAAAATAACAAGGTAGCAAAATGTCAAATAATAAAATATGAAAATGTTTCTTGGGAAAGAGAATCCTGATCATGTTCCAAATGAAAGTACTTTTAGAAAAACTAAGAAGCTTATTGTAAATGTGTCCATACAGTCTTTTAATTATCTAATTTAACTTTCGTATAATAATACATCATTCAAGAAAGCTTGAAAAAAATCCAAGTTTTATTGACAACAATAAGTTCCTGATATCCTACCTCCCAGAAATATGAATAACTTCTATTAACATTTTTTTATTAAATGGTGACATGACATAGATTTTTATTTTTTTTTATTAAATCATAACTATGTACATTGATGCATTTATGGGGTTCAGTGTACTAATTTGATATACAATGAGAAATGCTTACATTGAACTAAGTAATAACACATCCATCACAATTATACTCTTTTTATTAACATTTTGTTACACTATTTCCTTCCCATCTTTTCACTGACTTCTTTTTATCAGTCACATAATTCTCAAAATGTGAGTAAAGATGAACAATCCTGTCCATTCCACTATGATTGGGCTGAATCAATGATGGTAAACCCAAAAGAGGCCTTCAAAGAAAGATACTTTGTCAAGTAGCAAACTACAAGCTATTGCACACCCTTCACAACATAAGAAAACTCTTTTTAGAGACAGAATCTCACTTTGTTGCCTTCAGTAGAGAGCTGTGGCATCACAGCTCACAGCAACCTCCAGCTCTTGGGCTTACGTGATTCTCTTGCCTCAGCCTCCTGAGTAACTGGCTCTACAGGTGCCCACCACAACACTCAGCTATTTTTTGTTGCAGTTTGGCTGGGGTCAGGTTCAAACCTGCCACGCTTGGTATATAGGGCCAGTACCCAGCTCACTGAGCCACTGGTGCCACCCTCCATAAGAAAATTCTTATGTATTTGCTGCTGTATTTCAAATGCCTGCACCTTTGTATAAATTAAATCCTTGGTTTTAGTCAGTCATTTGACAATTTTCTTCAAATTGAAATGCTAACTAGAAGTACTTTTTATTTGACTTAAAAGTTACATAGCCTGTTGCAACCCAAAAGGAGACGGTACTTACTTTCCAAACAACTTCAATTGAATATTTGATTTATTAAATGAAAAACTCTGTAAGGATATTGAATGGTCTAAGATTTGATATATGTTCTTCTAACCTGTGTATATGATGCTATTGTCCAAGTTTTCAATTATTACTCTACTAATAGAAACACAAGTAGTTATCTGATAAATGATACTTCAGAAAAACAAAATAAGTAACAAAATTTCAGGGTCTGGGGTGGCTCACAGGAGTACCGGCCCCATATACCAGAGGTGGTGGGTTCGGAACCAGATCCAGCCAAAAACTGCAAAAAAGAAAAAAAAATTTCAAGGTCGGCCCAATGCTATGCAAACTACCAATAGTTAACATGAAAAACCCAATAGTCTAATGGCATGGATAAAAGCCATGTTTGAGGAGGAAGTTTCCAATGAACTCAATTTCTTAAGCCATTGAAATGAGCCAACCTACAAGTAGTAGCTGATGGTTGATGCAAATGGCACCAATATGACCAGAGCTTTTTATAACCAAAACATAATCACCTATTTGATAAATTACCCATGTTATCATCTGCATAACTTCCATGTTATTGCAGAAAGTCTTTTACCCATTTCACTGTCCATTTATTGTAAGAAAAAAAAATTCCAATGTACTAGAGTTCACTTATCAATATCTTATCTTCTTTAAAAAAAAAATCATTTTCCAAAATACAAGAAAAAGTGAGAAATTAAATACAATTCCATATTGCCCATTGCCTAGCATGTTATCGTGTATTATAATCAATACAGTTGATATTTAATAAATGGTAACCATTGCTTCATTATTACAAAATACTATTTCAATGACAAATCCAGCATTTATCCTTTTTTAAATTAAAGAAAAATAACATTTCAGAGCAAGAAAAGCCCACACAGCTTATTCACTTCAAACACATCCTTTCTATTACCCAGGCCAGGGCTTTTCCTGCCACATTGCTAAATACTGCTGCTACCAGTTACTGGAATACATCAGACTCTTATTTTTAAAGCTAAAAGGCTAGTTGTATTGCAGGAATCAGGTAGTAAAAAATGATAGAGCTGGCCAAGTCCTTCAAATTTGTGTCTAGTTTTTTAAAAAGGATCTGAAATAGATGAGGAAAGAATAAGAGAAAAAAAATGAAAAGACCAAGAAAAAAATGTTTTGCCTAAGAAAGCTAGAACACATTCTAGAAAACGTGGTTATCAGCAGATACTATGTTTCCTGCTAAAAATTCAAGTGGTGATTCTGTTTATACAAGGTCAATTATTAGAGGAACAGAAGAAACTAGTTTCAGAACACTGAGTAATAATTTACAACCTCCAGAGTGGAGGTAAAGTCTGGCAATCTAAGGGATTCTAAAACTCTCATTCCGACTTGCAACATCTGCCTTGTGTTACATTGTTGCCAAAAACTTCCAGGGTCTAGACCAGTGTTTCTCAACCTTTTTTTTTTTTTTTTTATCTCAAGGCACACTTAAGCCTGTAGTTAAACTTCCATGGCACACTTAAATTATGTTGATCCAAAAAAAAAAAAAAAAGAACACATTTACTGTGCTTTGAACTTCTTTTGAATATAATTTAATTAGTGATCTTTAGAAATTTTCATGGCAACTTAAGATCCTCTCATGGAACACCACTTGAAAATCACTGGTCTGGACACTACATAGACAAAAGTTATCAGTAGTGTCTACAGTGATAATATAGGACCCTACAGGACCCTGGATGTGTATACAACTCTAATGCAACCCAGGAGAAACAACAGGTACATATGCACAGAGAAAGGAGTGCTGGACAGAGCAGATGACACATGACAGTGATGCTCAGTGCTCCACTGAATAAGGATAGTAGATTCTGGATGCTGGTTACTAAAATATTTCTGTGCATACATATGAAACAAGGATGATAAGACAATCCAGAGCCATGTCAACATTTTAAAATAACCTATTCCACTGAAAGCAACCAAATCCCAACAACCCAAACTCTCCATTTTCCACTAAGAATCACTATAAACAGCTACTTATAATACTAGAACATGGAAAGAAATACAATGATGAAAAAAATGTTGTATAATAGAATGTTCCTACAATAACAAAGAAAGCTTTCATTATTTAGCAATGCGTGTTAATGAAGTATTTTGAGTAAAAGGTATGGAGGATACAAAGTCTACAATGACCCTTATTTTTAAACATCCAAAGTGTTTTAAATGTTTATTGAAATGAATAGATACCTGAAATAATCAGAGTATTCTCCTCTCAATACCATGCTTATTTTTGAAGGAGGGGATGAGGATATAAAAACCTCTCTGCAATAATTAATAGGCATCATGCAGCGTAGGTTTGTACCAAGAAACATTAAGAGGCAAGTAATCTCCCTACTCTCTAAGCCACTGCTATTATTATTAATACTTTAGGAAATTTTTAGTATATGTTTTGTTTTTAAAATCAATATGTACACACACATAGCATTTGGCCTGGTATTCATGGAAAAAGAACTGATGATTCCTACTGGAAAAGAACAAACAAAAACCAAACAAACTAGTTTTAACAAAATTAAATATTTAAAATAGAAAAAAACTTATTCAACTCTTAGAATATCAATCTTCTAATATGATTGAATAACTCAAAATTCAACTAATCATCTTTATAATCACTAATGAATATTATTTTAAGGATAAGTCATAGTTTTCTTTAGAAAAAATGATGGTGCACAGATATTATCCAAAAGGTTAATTGTTAACTGCTATATGCCAACTAAATCACACCCAAACGCTAGCCTTACTTGTTCAGAAATTCAATGATAATGGCCTTTTTCACACCATAGCCACTGCAAACTTATTGTGCTTAAGTTAAAATGATTAAGTCATGCAACATTATTACTCAAAACACATTCTGCATCCCTCATACAATTGCAATCTGACCATGGGGTAAAGAGGGCGGTGATCAAGAGATAACTACCATGCAGCAATAATTTTTTCTAAGGATTTAATCTCAAAGAAAATCCTTAAATTAATCCATAAAATGAATTTGATTCTGCTTGAAAGTAGCTATAGAACTTTTTCCTTTTTTTTTTTTTTTCTTTTTCAGCTGTCTCACTTTGTCGCACTTAGCAGACTAGTGTGGCATCAAAGCTCTCAGCAACTTCAAACTGTTGGGCTGAAGTGATCATCTTGCCTCAGCCTTCCAAGTAGCTGGGACTAGAGGCAAGAACTTTTCCCTTTTAAAGATCATCTACGGTCACCACCACTTAATTAAATCCTAAACCATGTCTACAAAAGAAGTTATTGCTAGACATCTGTCTGCTAATGTAAGTGAATAATTGCTCAATGTTTTTAAAGTAAACAGTGAGCGCCATTTCTTACTAGTTATCTTTGCACGGGCACACTTGTGACTCACTGTGTCTACATGCAGGATCACTCCACATTTCTAGGCTTCTGATTAAAAGTAAAATGAGAGGGTAGAGGAAGATGAAGAATCTCAAGTGTCCTTTCCAGCTCTAAACAAAAGACACGAGCACATTGAAGGCAGGGACCCCCGCTTTCTCTTATTTCTTCCCCCCTAGTCTTTCACTGTATCCTGCAAAAGGAAAGCCTTCTGGGTAAGCACACCACCATGGCCACAAACTAAATTCTTAAATAAGACCCTAAACCTGGATAGGAAAATGAAATGCAATAAAGCAGATCAATCTGACAAAAGTAAAAATTTGAATATGGCAGAAAAATACCATAAATCAAGCTATATGAAAAAAAAAAGAAATGAGGAAAGACATTTCCAACACAAACAACAAAGGATGAATATCCTACAAAACAAGAAAAGGACAAGGACCCAAGATTTTTTTTTAAAGGAAAACAATATAAAAAATCAATAAAGAAGAAATCCAAGTAGTCAATAAACATACATTAATAGGTTTAACCCTGCTAGGAACCAGAAAAATGCAAATGAAAACAAAAAGATACCACATTTAAATGAAACATCAAAAATTAATATCAAAATAACCTACATTGGCAAAGATACAGAGAAAAAGGTTATTCATTCCCTGACAGAGTATAAACAGCCACAGTTACTCTGCAGAACAATCTAACATCTATTAGAATAAAAGAAGCTTCACATGCCCACCACCCAAGGACTCAACTCTAAGCTTATGTCCCAACCCTTGTGCGTGTGCACAGGGAACATGTTCAAAGATGTTCACTGTACAGAACAGAAAACAGCCTCTACAGAGGGGGCCAAAAAATGTATACATATTTTAAGAAAGGAAAAAACTGTATCATAACTGCAATTCCCAAGTCACATTTGACTTCTGCAATTATAAGCAATACGTGACACAACAAAAAGATAGCAAGTGTTATCAGTATGTATCATTACAATTTTAGGATAGTTTTTTCCCTTCTTAAAATGTGTATACATTTTTTGGCACCCTCTGTATATTTCTTAATAGGTAAACAGGAAAGTATAGAATATATTCCTATGGTGAAATACTAAGCAGAGGAAATTAGGAGGAATGAATGGGATCTCTATAGATGAAGTAGGGATAGGTTCAGAAAGATAGTGAGTAGAAGGAAAAAAGCAAGATACCAAGGTATTCACTCAAGAAAATGACCTGGGGCACCTGGGGTGGTACCTATGGCTCAAAGGAATAGGGCGCCAGCCCCATATACTGGAGGAGGTGGGTTCAAACCTGGCCCTGGCCCAAAACTGCTAAAAGAAAGAAAAAAAGAAAAGAAAAGAAAAGAAAATGACCTGGTTTGGTATTAAGTAGTGGCAATGGTTGCAAAATCTTGTAAATATGGTAAAAACCACTGACCTGTGTACTTTAAAACAGTGAATTTTATAGTATGTGAATCAAATCTCAATAGAAGAAAAAACTTATGGCTTAAGAGTTGGAAAGAAAGGTTAAGAAGCTTTTAAAAACACTAGCTGCCTCTAGAATAGTTAATGTTCCAAACAAGGAAACAAATATAATGAAATGTACACATTTATTGATTCTTGGTAGTGGAGATTTAAATATTACCATTCTTTGCATTTTTTACATTTTCCTATACTTTTTTGTTTTGAGAAGTAAAAAAGCAGCCATCAACTACAAAGGTATGTATAAAAGGCATATCACAAAGACAAATGGTAAATAAACACAATTTCATAAGAAAAGATAAGTAGGACCACTAACCAAATAAATCCAAAGCAAAATGAGGTATTTTTTCATGAAGGAGATTGGAAAAGATTTTTTAAAAACTATCAATTTTTAATATTGGCAACCATATAGGGAAATGGGCCATCTTTTAACCCCTGGGGCAGTATAAACTGGTAGAATCTTTTTAGAGGAAAGTTTGGTAAAACCTACCAAAATTTTAAATCTCTATACCTTTTGCCTCAACTACCTCCCTTCTAGAAATTTAAAATAAGGAAAATAATACAAAAATGAACATGTTCATCACAACATTATTCATAACAAATTAAAATTTGAAACAATCTAAGGATCCAAATGAAGTATAATAAACCTTTGTTCAATATGTCATAAAATTCAGCCATTTAAAAAGATGACATTCCATAAGAGTAGGAATGTTCATCTGTGCTTTATCCCCAGATCTAAGAAGTATATGAGGCACCCTAACAGGAGCCCTAAACTCTTGTTGGATGAATTAATGTTAATACAGATCTGTACGTAGTATCTGTACCAATAGATAAAGATGTTTACCAAAATATTAACTGTGGTTATCTATGAAAAGTTCAAGTAACTTTTTTCTCGGAATATCTAAAGTTTTATTTTTCTTTCTTTCTGCCTTTTTTTTTTTTTTTTTAAGAGATGAGTTCTCACTATGTTGCCCAGGCTGGCTTCAAACTCCTGAGCCAAGCCATCCTCCTGTCTCAGCCTCCCAAGTAGCTGGCAACCTATAGGCATGCACCACCTCACCCAACTTTGGTTTGATTTTTCTACAATGAACACATATTTACAAATGAGAAGAGAAAGACTTCATTTGCATGTAATAAATGAATACAGGTTTCTTCATAAAGCCTATACTGTATAATTATGCTATGTTATTTCCTAATTTCTATGACCTTTCCTGTGAAGACTCAAACTACTAAGGGATTAAACAAATTCTACATCACAGAATGGTAAAAGCTATGTCAAATAAGTGGGGATTATCTGCAACAGATGACTAGAAACAGAGAAAAGAGGCCAAGCATGGTCCATAGAAGACCCACTTAGAAGGAAACTTCAGAGGAAAAAAAAAAAGAATCTTTAAGACAAAATTATCAAAACAGTTGATACCCTTGTCCTGCCTACTTCACAGACACAGTTCTACCAAAGGTTACCTAAAATAATGGCTATAAAAGACCTCTGCATAATGCAGATACTATACCATAGAATGCATAGTGATTTTAACTATGAAATCTGTCCGGGCAAACCAAAGTTTACATTATCCTTTTATGAAAAAACTTGTTAGATAAGTGTTCAGTAGAATTTATAAGGCAATACTTTGGAAGATTTATCTTTTCTTTTTCCATTAAGTGAGTGTTTTTATTAACAATAATAATGGATTTTTAAAAATCAGCATCCATTTTTCTGCACTAGATTGTATGCTAAATGCTATACATGAGCCATTCTCAGAATGTAGTCTGAAGATCTGTAAGATCTTTTTAGGTGATCAGTAAAATTAAAACTATTTTCATATACAGTAGAACTTCCATAGTTGAGCACCTCCCTACATTGACCATTCCCTTAAATTGACCTAATGTTCACAGATAAGGATGTACGTATCAGTACAGTTGACCTAGTTTCTTATGTTGACTACTTCCGTATGCTGACCAGTTTGTCACAGTCTCTTGAGTGGTCAATATATATGATGTCACTTGCCTTTTTCAGTTTCATTCTCTCCTAAGTATACAGTAGAGTTTTTCAGAGGCTACATGACCTGGGATAACACAAAAGACAGAATACAGAAGAGGATAAGTGGATCCATTTGTCTTCTACTAAACCAGACATTAAGGAGATTTGCAAAAAAAAAAAAAAAAAAAAATGAAAGAAAGAGAGAGAAAACAATGCCACTCTTCTAATTTTTGTTTATAAAATATTTATTTTTCATTAAAATGGTATTTGTGTGTTAACATGTGATACACTAAAAAAGTCTCAATTTTATTTTCTAATACAGTAAAATTAATAGATAAAACTTAGATACAAAGGCTTTTTGTTATCTTCAATTTTTAAGGCCATAAAGGGATTTTAAATCCAGTAAGTTTGAGAACAGTTGATTTATATTTAATACTCAACTCATGAGGTAACAGTTGTATTTTATCTTTTCCATAACATAAATAAGAAAACAGACACAGAAGCAATTTGCCCAAAATCACACCAGTGGCTTCTTAAACCAGCATTTGAATATAAATCTGTAATTGCTAAGCCTAACTTCTCATCTCTAAGCAACAATATCTACCCAAGATAGTTCAAGATCATTTTTAGATAGCTACATGCTAATCCCTGTTTAAAAAACATTATATTATATTGGTTCTCTATTCTTTGTCTTTCTATCTTAAAAGATTACGTGAATTCATTGCAATGGCTTTAAATATACATACGGTGCCAAAAACAATGTATACACATTTTAAGAAAGGAGGAAACTATTAAATTTGTGATACACCGAGTCACATTTTACTTCTGTAATTACAAGAAGTGTTCAATGCGGCTTGTATTCATCTTTTGTTAATGGCATATCAATACATACTAATTCTATACTGTATTATGTATTACATATTATGATTCTAATATAGTTTTTTCCTTTCTTAAAATGTGTGTACCTTTTTTGGCACCCTCTGTATAACATACACATGTTCATATTACATGTAAACCTTTTTTTAAAAAAAATCAAACACTCTAAAAGTCCCCTCCCATCACCCTCAATACAACAAGTAGCCACAAACAAAACTATTTGTAAGAGTTTGGTGCCCACTAATCCAAAATTTATTTATTTACACACACATGCAAACACATACAAACTTTTTATCTGTATAAGCACTTTTAAATGAGATCACACTAATTTATTAGCAACTTGCCTTATTTCACTTAGTACTTCTTAAAGATATTCCTGCTTGTACAAATAGATTTGCCTCATTGTATACATTATTATCATTTAACTGTATCCAATTAAGGTCCCCTATAGGCTTGCTTCCAAATTTTTGCTATTGTAAGAAGAGTTATAAGAAATATGCTGTATCTTTGTGTACTTGTAAAATCACATCTGTCAGAAAATTCCTAGAAGTATATTTACTGGGCTAAAGGGAGTGAACACTAAAAAGTCTTAATAAATTTTGCCAAAGACCTCCTAAAATGCCCATGCCTAACTTATATTCTCACCTACAGCAAACAGGATTTCCTCCAACAATTCAGCTTTTAAGTGCCTGGGAATATTACACTTTATGTTGCCTCAAAATGCCAAGTAGTGAAACTGACCTCACTGGTCATCTTAATTCCATACAGAACCCTATACAAATACCACTCCTTGAATATATCAGAATAGTCTCACTCATCTTCGTTTTTTCTTTACACCTTTTAAATGCCTTCAAAAAGAAGATACACCAGGTACATACAATATCTTCAACTAGTAAACCCTCAAAGTATTAAATATCTTGATAGAGTTATCAAATATATTTTCAGGGGACCATTTAACACAAATCAGAACTATGCAGGAAAACTGGGACCAAACAGTTGTTAAAGGCAATTTATTAAGCTTTATCCGTCCACTCACAGGACCAAGGCTACAATAAAAAGTTATCAAATGCTACCAGTGGCCAAATTAGCCTACATAAAATAATAAGCAACAGATTTCATATCATAAATGTCAGTGAAACAGATTGCAATAGTAAGGATGGCTGTAATTGGAAAGAAAGTTCACTCAAATTCGAATTATACTGAAAATGAAAACATTAATATTTTAAATGAAATGTTTTGAATGTAACTATTCATTTCAGTCATATCAGACTAACATAAATCTTCAGTACTAATAAATACAGTCTGGTCCTTTTGTGCAAGTAGATAGTTTTAAAATGCACCATATTCTGACCTGCCTATTCTATTAACAGCTAATGGATATTCCAGGCCTCACTATTTCATCACGATCTCTTTTCTAGGATTTTGTGCCAGTAGTTTTAAATTGAACATTTCTCATACATCTTTATGACAGAGTAAAACTTCATTAATTCAAATCAAATGAGCTCAATTCTGAAATGGTATATGTAATTCTCATTAGGCAACAAGTTAAAAATACTATAATTTTTTTCTTCTGCAAGTTCTCAGAATTTTACTGTGAAGTAAAGGAAATCAACCTGAAAATCAATTCACTTTTCCAAACCAAAGATTTATGAAACTAAGGACTCATCCATCTTTGTGGCTGGGCTAAAGGGAGTACCTCCATCTAAGGCACATCTCTGTTTATCAGCTACTCTATATAGTGAAAGTGATTTAACATGTCACTATTAATAGCCATTTACAGCTTAATTTAGAGAATGGGCACTTCTTTTAAATATCCTATAACTCAGATTTTTTCACAAATTCATTTTCTTCCAGTGGGCAATAGTTTATTCTGTCACTTAATAGATTGACAATGTAGCCAATATAACACCTTACAAAGTAAGAAAATAGACTTAAAAATGCTTGACATTCTTATTCTCTATTTATTCTTATCATTTTGAAGGACTCTACAAGCCAAAAAATAAGTCCGAGGATTCAGTGGCATATTGGTTATTACTTGAACTTACAACTAACTGTTCCCAATGAATAGAGAACCCTTCCCTTGCAATCTGAATCATATGTAATTACAGTATGACAAGGTTTCTCCTGGGCGATGTACACTGGCATTTTTCCCAGGACTTGTCACATCATGGGAAGCACACATACAAATAAAAATCCCAAAATAAACATTTTAAAACAATGGCTTATATAGACTACATAAAGAAATTACACAGTTGAGTATAAAAATTAAGAAGTCCAACCAACAAGCAGACACCTCTCAGAAACATCTGAAAAGGAATCACTGTTATCAAGCAGCTTACCACACCTCGCAACAACTCCCAGGTGTGATCTACCTGAGGAGCACCCCTGCATTCCCTCAGGCTGGACAGAAAAATAAGTAAGTATAGGAAATAAAGGGAAACATCCCCACTCAGATACAATGCAGCAGAGAAACAGTGGTAAAATGGAGAGGTTGATCAACTTTAACTTCATAAAGCAAATTTGTCAACTGTCAAGGTACCTAAACAAAGTTATCTGAAGAGGTACGTCCTCTGCCAACTGATTTAATGCTCCTAATACAATAAATATTGCTTTTTAAAAATGTATTTCACTTTGAAGTGAACAGCAGTCAAGTACTTGTAATAGTGTGTACCAAGAATCTTAGAAGGTGGTTTCTTTTGTTTAAACTCGCAGCTCTACAGACACAAGGAAAGAGGGAGACAGATTCCAACAAGCATCATGCCAACCTCAGATAGTGACAGAAACTTGACAGCACTCATTCTTATCAGGAAACAGGAAATAGAACATCTTTGACTACATTGTAACATAAAATGCTAATAAATTCTAAATATTACTTCCTTACAGGCCATGTATATTTCTAACCCTCTATTAGAAACTGATTCATTTATTAACCACCCAACAAAGCCCATCAAATTCAACTGTTCAAGTTTTCAAGAGGAGCTACAAACCAAAGCACTAAAGGCAAAAAATACAATCCTACTTCCCATTATATGAGCTTTGGAAACAAAAGTAAGTGCCATCACAAACCTCTACCATCTCTAAGGCACACAGCATTTCTCCTTTCCTTATTCAGCCCCTTGGATGTTCAATAATTTCCACATAGCTCAAAGTAGAATGGATTTATTATGATGTTACTCTAAGAAACTGCAGGAGTTCTAGATGCCAATAAAGATTACGGATCAAATGGAAGATAACTACTAACCATTGTGTCGACTTAGATAAATAAACCTGCTCACAAACAAAGCACCTTATTGTACTTGTACTGTTACTTCCACTAATCCAACTAAAACAACCAGACAGTAGCTTTCCAGAGACTGAAGGGAACAGAAACTGGAATTTCTCAAACCCCCTTTTAATTTCTTTTAAAATGACACCTTGTTTCTTTTATCCAAAACTGTCCTGCCCTTTATGGAACACGTTGGAGACCGCAGAGGCTCAGCAGGATTATGCAAACTAGATTCCAAGGCTAAGAACCAAGGTGGGGAAGGACTGAAGCAAAAGGCAACGTAAAACATCGTTCCTCTGAAACTTAGCTTCAACCTTTGCAGGAACCCTCTCTCCCGCAGATCACATCCGGCAGACACTTGGCTACGTTGCTCAAAATCAAAGGAGTAATCAAGTGCCACAGGAGTGACTGAGAAAGGAACCGTAAGCCCCCCAAATAAACATAAAATCCAGAGTGGAGTGAGGTGTGGCAGTTGGCTAACCCACAAAATGAAAAGTCCACGCAGGGCCCCTGGCACCAGTGTCTCATGCACTGAGGTGAAAGCAGAGGATACCTTAAAGACAAATATACTTTTCAAAGCAGAACAATAAGTACATCCTTCAACACAGGTAAATCTGAATCTCCCTAGGAAAAAAAAGCGCAAAGTGTTTATTCCCTCCAGCCTCACTCCCCACACGTCCAAACCCAACAACTAATTGCACCCTCCCCACAGAACCCGCGGCCAACCCCAGAGGACCAGTGAGGGCTGCCTTGGGATGAATAACACTCGACACCTGACGGTCCTTTCTCTGCGGCGACTTTCACGAACCGAAGTCGCGCGCGCGGGCGGCAGCTGGGACCTGGCCGGCGCGGCGCCGCGCACCCGGATCCCGAGGCTGCGCCGGCGAGCGCTGCGCGGGGGGCGGGGAGCGGGCCAGGGGGACCGCCCCGGCCGAGCGATTGTTTCCTCGCTCGGCAAAGACATTTTTTATCAAGCCCCTTTTGTATTCGAGCCCTACCTCTTTTTGGCCTAGGGAAGCTTTCGTGCAAGTGGAAGACGACTTTCTCCACAAAGTGCTGTATGTTACTGTGCTCCGGACCGCGCACGAACACCATCCAGTCGTGGGTGAAGCCCTCCACGGTCGGTTTTTTCCTCACCTGGGCGCGGTGCCCCAGCTCCAGCTTCACCTGTACGGCACACTGAGGGCAGGGGGAGGAGAGACGACCGTGAACAACAGGAAGGCGACGGTTCGGCACTGATCATTGCGCCTGACATTTTTTTTCCCTCCTTGAAACGTACATAAAAGGAAACCGCGGTGTCCTGTGCATCCACGTTTCACGCGCGTGGGTGCTCACACCCCGCACCCCCGAATGTACCCCGCCCGGCCGGCCGGGCCCTGGGCGCCCCAGGCCCCGCATCCACACCGGACGGGATTGTAACGGAATGTTACCCCAGTTGGGAAGGGGGCCGGGGGAAAGAGGCAGAGCACACTCGGCCACGACAAGCAGGACAACAAATGCATTAGAAACAAATTAGAAGACAATTAGGATGCGATGCCGGGGTGGTTTCCCAGCGTGGGAGGAGAGGTGGCTGGGACCCCGGGGAACGGAAGGATTTCTGGCAAGCCCCCTCCTCGAAAGTACCGCGGCGACAGGCACACGCCGAGGAAGTCTTTGTGTACGTGTGTGTGTGCGTGCGTGTGCAGCGCTGTGCCAGGCGGAATGGAAACTACAGGCTGCTTCTGCTGATGGGCACAAACTCCCGTGCTCTTACCACGGGGTTCGTGCTCAACAAAAATGAGACGTCGTCACACACACAAACACGCCCGCAGGAAAACACGACAAGGCATCCATAACTTAAAGCACCCTGCATTCCCCCCCCCGGGAAAAGCCCCACGCGATCTGCGAGGCCAGCCGAACAGAGCCCCCGCAACACACTTCCAAGAGCCAAAGTGGCCCCAAAGTACCTCCCACCTCCCCCCCAGAAATGAAATTCAGAACGGCAGGGCGGCGGGCGGACAGCCGCCGAGCCTCGGCTAGCGCACAGCCCAGCGCTGGGGCAAAGTTGCGTGCGGCCCAGCCGCTGTCAGCCCGCACACTCCGGCTCGCACACGCGCGCCGCGGAGAACGCACCATCGTAGCGGCCGCGGCGTTTTGCGGAGGTGCGGCCGCCGAGGCTGCTCGCCGCGTCCCCGGACTGTGCCCGCGGCTCCCGGCGGCGGCGGCGGCGGCTGAAATATGGCTGAGTTATTATTCGCCTCCTTCCACCGTATGTGAGTGTGTGTGTGAGTGCGCGCGTGTGAGCGAGAGGGAGTGTGTGAGTGCGCTTCTTGTGATTGCAAAGAAGCGAGGAGGGAGGGAGGCGCGGGGGGTGGAGGGACGAGTGTGAGTGTGTGTGTGTCTGTGTGCGCGCGCGGAGGGGGGGGTGCGGGAGGAGGGGAGCGGAGGCTGAGGGAGAGGCAGCAGCTCCCTGCAAGCCGTACCAACCTTTCTCTAATTGGAACCGCGGAGCGCTGGCGCTGTCTGGGCTGCGGCGGAGGCGGCGCAGGGCGAGGAAGGAAAGGGGAGGAGGTCTTTTATTATTATTTTTGCATGTACTTACCGAGCTAGCCATGCCTGGGGGCCCGGAGGTTTGCTGGGGTGTTGTATGGTACCCCCCTCCCCCGCCCCCCTCAGCTGTAATTCATGAAGAAGCTGCTATGAATGAGAGCGCGCCCAGGAGCGGAGGGTAGATGGCGGACATTCTCTGCCTTTTTTCCCCCCGCGCTCGCTTGCTCGCTCGCTCGCTTATTAAACTCAGCCCCAAAAGCAAAAGCAGCAGCAGCAGCAGGCAGCTCCAGGGCCAGAGGATGATTCCGGAGCATGCGCCGTGGAGCCTGACACCCGGGCTCCGAGCCTCACGGGGCGGAGGGAGGGCTCGCGGGCGGGGCGGAGCGCGCGGGGAGGCCAAGGGAGCGAGCCAGGGGGAGCTCGAAAGAGCCAATCACCGGCCACCTCCCGAAACCCCGGCTGCCCGCAGCGCCACACTGGAACGCCTCGCTTAAAGTAACAGGTTCCTGCTGGGGGTATGAGAGAGGGGGAGCTGGAGTGGGGACAGCGGCCAGCTGGGGAGCCACCCCAGCCCCTGAGTAAACTCCACTCGCCCTACAATAAAAAACGGATTAAAACTGCTGGAATGTAGCCACTGCCTACAGCCCCCAGCAGCCGGAGAAGGGGTGTTAAATCAAGTCTTTGGCGTTAGTTAGCACGCACGGGGAGGGAGGAGTGGGCTTTCTTTTACTTTCCACCACGTATTTTTGTGGTTTTGTGCTGAAAAGGCAAGAACTCACACCCAAACAAACTTATTTAAAGAGAGAGCGAGAGAAATGCCACCCTACAAAAACAAGCATCAAAATACCAATCGCTGAAGCTGTTATAACTCGCAACAATCCCCTGGCCCCCTTCCCCATCCACTCGCAGACACCCGCCCACCACCTTGCTCCGCGCCCTACTGCCACTGCCACCGAAAATTTAAAAAATGAAATGGACAAGAGAGAAACGAAAATGCTATTTCCTTCCAAGAGGACGCCTTCCTTGTTGGTAATCCCTGGCTAGGAAGCTTCACAAAGTGTTGCCCAGGTGAAGGCGAGGCACCTGGGAGCGCGGGGTGCAGACCCTCGAGGACCAGACTTGCAGTTGTTTTCTCTGGGAGGCTTCCCCTCCTAACAGTCTGCTGAGTTGCATCAGAACGTGGAGGATTGTCCTCTGAGGACGCGCGGGGCAACTGGGAGTCTTAAAATAGCAGACAAAGTTAATACTGACTGTAATATGCATAAATTGGATTATAATCTTTAGGCGTATTGGTGACAGCCAGCGTAATCCATCTCTGGGTATTAATCCGGTTAGGTTCCCAGTGATAACCAGTCAAAAGAGTGTTCCCGGAGTCGCGCCCCTGCAAATATTCTCACTCGGGTTGCATCGGTCTCAGCGGCCGCGGATGGAACTGCGCAGCCACGCGTGGGACGAGGAGAGGAGGATTGACTAGCTTCCTTTAGAAACGCAGCCGATCTTTTAAAAAGAAACAGATAAGATCTAGACGATTGATTTGAAAGTGAAAGATGGGTGTGACTTTGGTTCGTTAAATAAAGATCCTTGCATTGTCCCAGCCCTTATACCTTTTTGCCATTTTTATCTTTTCTTCGCTCCACTTTTTCCCTCGCCTGCCAATTTCTTTCTGTAACTTTTCCTTCTCTTCTCCTTGTCTTTCCTCTTTGCCTCTCTTCCTCTCTCTGACCCTACTTTCTTGCTTTTCTCCTTTTCTTCTTTAAAACTACGAAAGCAAGTTTTCTTGCTCTTGGGTTGAGAAGAGCAGATTGGGGAGAAGGAGGTTTCCTGGGGTACTCGGAGTTCTGTTAAATATCAGTTCTCCAGCTGCTCCCAAAAAGATAATAGGAATCAGGACGATCCATTTTAATTTCCAAGCCAGCAAGCTTCCAACTGGAGAAGTTAGATTTCCCCACAAACTGACCCTGTCCTCCCGTTTCAATCAAGAAACTTCTTTCTATTGAGGACCCCAATTCTTCCCAGCTTTCTACAGAATTTAGCACAGAGTGGAGCAAAGTGGAGGGAGAAATATTTTAATCTAAGTCCAAGGGCTTATATTTCTCAGCTGATATACATGAGCATAAATGTATATTAACTTGTAGGTACGTGTGTAGCTCTGTGTGTGTGTGTATATAAGGACTAAGTTTTCACACACAGACAAGCTGTGTGGATAGTATTTACGTGAAGGGTGCACCTCCCTGCCACACTTTATTAAGTTTTTGATAAAATAATAAAATCGGAGAGTTCTTCGTAATAATAATATTGGAAACTGAAGGTTATCTGACTGTGCCATTAATAAAGCCATTTCCTATTAAGCAGTAACTTACTAGCAGCGAGTGTTGCTCAGGACACAGGTGAAAAACAATTCCCCTTTTGAGTTGATGTCAGGGTTTGGCTAACTTCTTGCCAGCTACCGGGACTCTCTCGGGATTCTCGCCAAAACTTGTACTCGCAGGCGGGATTGATGTCTGCTTTCTGAATAATTCGGATTTACTCCAGCAATAACAATTAAGCCATAGAGTCTGAGAAGGTCTTTTCCTAACCCCGGTCTTTTTTCAAAGAATGCTTTAAAAACCGAATGTACGGTCATTCCCAATCTCCAAACACTGGAAATTTAGATCCGTCGGTAGATGGCGCACAGAGTCCTTCCAGGACGTCCTTATGTGACCCCTTTACAACAAAAAGACCAGGAAGGGGAGAAAAGAAAAGAAAAAAAAAAAGAACACACAAGCCTGAATACTGTAGATTCAACTTTGGACAAAGGAACTTATGCCTGTCTTTCAGTTCATTAATTATAACCTAGTTTAATAATCTTGCTATTATCTTGCAGTCAAAATAGAAATAAGAAATTAATTTCCAATCTAGCGTACCAGGAGATTGTCACACTTCCAGGTGAAGATGAAAAACAACCTTTTGATTACTTGACAATGTAATTATGGAAAATACTCTGTAAACAAATTTTCAAACAAACTTCAGTTCTAAATACCACAAACTGTAGTGATTTTAAGGAGAAGAAAAAGAAAACAACTGATGTTATATCAAATAAAAATCGTGATGAATAAAAGAGGCTCGTGCCTGTGGCAGCTCTTAAATTTTCTCTTGATCTCCACCACCACCACCATCACTACTTGCTACTGCCCTATATTATTTCATTTAGCTCCAGTTTTTTTGTTTGTTTTGTTTTGTTTTGATGTTGTCTTTGTTTTTGAGACAGGGCCTCTCTCTCTTGCCGTGTTAGAAAGTGGTGGTGCCATCAAAGCTCAGTACAACCTCAAACCCCTGGGCTTAAGTCCCACCACACCAGAGTGGGGGTGCATAGAGACTGTTTGTTCAGGCTGATCCTGTGCTCCCGACCTCAAGCAATCCTCTATTCGCCTTGGCATCCCAAAGTGCTGAGATTACACGTGTGATCCACTGCACCTGGCTCAGTCTTTTTATTTGCAACTGTTCAGTTTGGAAGCTGAGGCCAGTTTCATTTGGATGTTTCTTACAAAACAAAAAGAGGACCTTTAAAGTGTGATTCGTGTGTTCAGGAAGATTCTAAAATAAATTTTATCAATTCGTTATGATAGACAATTGATGCACAAACTCAAATAGTCCAATCAATAAAAATGAACCACTAACCATTCATTTTCTCACCTTTACTGTATGGATGAGGGTGGAGAAGATTCATGGGGAAAAGACTGAATAATCAGACAGATATTTTGAAAAAATTAGACTCAAAATAATTAAGGAATTTTCCCTTATAATAGTGTACTTTTTGGTGTATTTCATGTACATATTTATTCACCAAAACAATTCCACATGTCAGGTAGGTTCTAAAAATGTAAGAATGACAGGGTCTGGCCTGGAGTGTATAACCCAGAGGAGAAGTTTCACCAAAATCATTTCTTTTCATTTTTTAAATTTCTCACTAACTGAATTTGGCACAGAGACATGTGTCACATATAAGCAAGGAGCAGAGAACTCAGACATGGCACACACACCCCAAGGACAAGAAAAACAGTGGTACAAGATTAGAAGCCTTCAATTCCACCTGTTAATACTTAAAAATAAGAGGGCTAGATATCATTCCTATAACAGCAGCCAATTCCTAATTTCCTTTTCCTTGACCTGAATGAGGTATTATCTGTGTTCATTTTGTTGCAGCTCTTTCAAGAAATAGTAAATCCTACAATGAAAGAAAGCTAAGTCTTTTCACAATCATGAGCAAATTCTCTCAGTTGAAATGGTCTTCCAATTCCTTACGGAAATTTTTGGCTCAAAATGTTGCATGTTTAACACCAGAATAGTAAAAATCATTACTACTTTGAAAATAAATTATTTTGATATCTGCTTAAATACTTAGTCTAGGACCATTTTCAGAGATAAGAAATACATGAAGCTTTTTTAACCACCAATGCCTCTTCATGTGTAAATTATTCTCTGAGAGTAATTTAAGCAATGCACTTATACATTTAGAAGACAAGAGTACTTCCACAGTAATAATTTATTAATTTAGTGGGCTGTATCCCTAATTTAATAATAGTACATCAAGGCCTGAAAATTAATCGAGGATGTTATGTAAGATTGGTAATATAAAACAAGATAAATATTACAGGATAGTTGATATAGTGTGATTGAAAATGTCTCCCTAATATATACAAGAACCCCAGTGGAATAGTTATAGGTAAAACACTTATTAAATTGGAAGTGCTTGCTATAAAACAATATAGAAAGTATAACATTTTATTCTATCTTCATATATCTCTGGCATCTTTTCAAAGGCTACTAGTATATAATTTTCCTTCTTTCTTTACATAAGGATTTGATATTTCTGATTTTCAATGGAAATTCCATTTGTTTTCCCTCTCCTATTCACATACAACACATATACTTAATTGGGACTTAAAATAATCACTTTATTGTAAAATCATACACTATATTTTGCCTTATTTGGAAAAAATGTAAAAATAACATATCATGCTTATAAACTAATGTAAACACCTCAAACTTCAACTTAAACTGCAAAAGAAACTTTGTAAAAAGAAATTACTCTCTTCCATCTACTAAATCGTGTGACAGTAGCTTGAAAATACTACTAAGCCTCTAAGAAGTGGATGATTTACTACCTTCTGGTAGGATCAAGTTTCCTGGTTGGGTTAAGCTATTTACAGTCAGCCCTGAATAATCCATGAGTATATTACCCACTTTGTAGATAATCCACAATGACACAACTTATGCATGCAGGGGTTTTTAAAATGTCAATTTATGTAATAGGTAGGTTTTCTTATCTAGGCAAAATGCATGCCACTATCTGTTAGTTTCCATTCATAGTCTTCCTCACAGGAAAGCTTATATCAATATATTAGTTCATCCTTTCTCTTTTAGAGCCCTTTCTAAATTTTATTAAGAAAAACTTTCTTAATAAACATTCTAAATTCTATTAAGTAATTTTTTCCCCCAGGTATACAGTGCGTTGGCAAAAGACTATTGATCTAGGAAGCAATATCTACTGATAGAAAAGAAGAAATATTCATTTACCAGTGTGCTGAATCTGTTCAATCAAAAGAACTCCTAGAAGCTATTACTAATTATAGCTCTGTCGCATCTCCTCTATGAAATCAAATAAGGGAAAGTAAGTGAAGGACTATCTCCTGAACTGTACTGATAACAATTTGGAGGAAATTTCGAACTGAAACAAGGAAATAAAAATCACTTATGAATACCAAAAGGGCTTATTTCTATATAATTAGACCCTTAATATTTATTATTTTAATATTGTGTCTTATGTTTTATGGCTTTGACATTCTGGTTTTATTATTAATTCAGTGTGTCCAATTAACTTTCATTGGCTGACCACTGAAAATCATCCACTGTTCTTGGTCCTTCCATATCAGGATACAGGTAAAGGATGATGGTAACTTTCATTTATTTCACAAGTTTTGACTTAGAGTTGATAGATTGATACAACAAATGAAAGATGTTATTAAGCACATCACAATAAACCCTGGTTAGTCACTTTTTTCTCTGTTTAGCCATGACATTAGCAGTAGTCTCTACTCACAATAAAAAAAAAAAAAGGAGGGCTGAAATTATTTGTTAAGATTACAAACAAGTACTGAGAGCACTTCCAAATTAAAATTTCACTTTCAAGGGCTCTAATTGGCCAAATTTGGGTAATCTGTGCTTCAAAAAGAATCTGTGATTCCATGATGGTGCTTAAAAAAATAAATAAATAACAAGAAGTTTCAGAGCAAAAGCTTCGCCTTACAGAAAAATGCTAGCTAACATACAAAAAAAGGAATGATACAATTAGAAAAGCCATAATTTTGTAGCTTTCAGTGTGGTAATAGATTTAGTTAAGGCTCATCAGGATATGCCAAAAACATTGAGTGAAAGATTTTTGGAGAGTATATTATTCACAGCGTCTCATTGTACTGCAAATTATATATTAATTACAAAAGGAGAAAGAGGTCTTTACAGTGGAAAAATCTGGTGGATACCACTTAACTAAGTGACCAAACTTAACACTTCTAATGGGAAGAGTTGACATTATGTGCCTCTGTATGTGATACGATAAATAGCAAACAGCATCACCTATATGGTATTCCTGCCAAAAGTATTTAACCTGAAACTAACCCTGAGGAAGAAATCAGACACTTTCAGATCATGTGGGACATCTCACAAGATAATTAGCCTGAATGCTTTAAAAATCTACTACATTGTAAGAGCCACAAAAAGGGGGAGGATGAGGGTATTTTCAGATTAAAGTTGGCTAAAGAAACATAAAAGCAAATAAAGAATGTAGAATGCTTAATGCTTAACTGGATTTCAGATCCAAAACAAACACATAAACAAAAACCAGCCTAAAAGCGATTTCTGGAACAGTTGGAGAAATTTGAATATGTACTGCATATAAGAGGATACTATCAAAGTTAAATTTCTTGGATGTGCTAATACTATTGTGCTTACGTGGGAGATCTTCCTAGTTTTATGTTTCTTTTTGTTTGTTTTTGTTTTTTTTTTTTGGCCAGGGCTGGGTTTGAACCCACCACCTCCAGCATATGGGGCAGGCACCCTCCTATTAGGGAAGAATTGTCATGATGTCTATAACTTATTCTCAACTAGGTCAGTCAAAATAATAAGCAAACAAAAATCTGTCTATAGTAGATAGATATAAATTGCCATAAGAGAGAGAGATAGCAAATGAGTTGGGGTGATCATTGTACTACTTTTCTGTAAATCTTTTTTTTTTTTTTTTTAGACAGAGCCTCAAGCTGTCACCCTGGGTAAAGTACTGTAGCATCACAGCTCACAGCAACTTCCAACTCCTAGGCTCAAGCGATTCTCCTGCCTCCACCTCCCAAGTAGCTGGGACTACAGGCACCCGCCACAACGCCTGGCTATTTTTTGGTTGCAGCCATCGTTGTTTGTCGGGCCCGGGCTGGATTCAAACCCACCAGCTCAGGTGTATGTGGCTAGTGCCTTAGCCGTTTGAGCCACAGGCGCCAAGCCTGTACTACTTTTCTGTATATTTGTCTTCTTAAGTATAAATTTTATGAAAAAATATTAATCTTCTAGATTCAGAACTAATTTCTGAAGTCAAAATTTTGTATATATTTAGTAGCATTTATTTTTTCTTAAAAAATATGCTTAATAAGGACAAAAGTTGAAACATATGGGAAGAGAAAATACTAATGGAAAGGATTTTATTTTTAAGGAAAAGACAGATGATAGAATTATTTTTCTTTACTGGCAGTTTGAGGCTTTGCCTAATTTTATATATTTTCCTTCCTGCTTACCATCAAATTTGTTTTTGAATTATAATGTGATGGCTTTGGTTGACAGATACACTTGAGGTCAGTATCTCAGCTTTTCTCTGGCAATGAAGAACTCCAAAAGGGAGCAAGACACGAGGCATAGGTTTGGCATGCCTGCTGAATGAGGAACAATATTTTCATGGAATGGTCTTTCCAAGTTGATGCTGTGTATGAAAGGTTTCCCTCATGAGATTACAGCAATTTAAAGGTCATTCAATTCTACAGACCGCTTAATTGTGCCCCATTAAGCATTTCTCAAAAAGAAGTATGTGTGTTTTAATAGCATTCAAGGACTGCCAATATCAGCATTGTCTAACTTAGAGAGATTATTTTTTTTTTCATAGCTTTTATCACTGACCCGGTGTATAATGCACTGACTTTCCTTTTTTATTGCTCAAGGGCAGCTGGATGAGTAGCCTTGGCTCATTTAGAAACCATCTAATGCTTTTGTTCTCAGTTAATATTTTCTTTAAAGGTCACCTACCTCTGACACCTGCCAGGTTAGCACTTCTCAGATTCAGGAATAGGACCTTGTCTTGATCAAGTACAGCCAACTCCATGTCTAAAGACAGGACAGCAGTTTTGAACAAATAGCAGATTAATTTTTGCTCTTTGTTTTATACTCAGGGTCTTTATGAGGACTTTTTGCCAGGCAGATACCAGAGAGAGAAATGTGGGGAAAGTGGCCAAAATAGGAACAGTGTGGAGAGCTCTGGGTTTCCTTTCCAAACGTGGGAGAAAATGCACAAAGGCATCACTTTCTCCTTCAAATATCTGTCAGGAGCAGAGAAGGTCATTGAATGAAAATATGGAGGGAAAAAAAAATCAGGCTGCAAATAAAGAACAAATAAACAGAAAAAATCCAAACCACTTTAAGATAAAAAATTCCAAATTAGACCACAAAACAAAATTTATGGGAACTACAAATAAAATGACAGTATTATGTAAAAATTCTTCTTACTATAAGGGCAAAGCACTTAGAAACTGGTTTGATTTTTATTCAGCAACCCCAATGCGGAAGCTATAATTGCGTGTAACAGTCCATATACTTTCTCAGTTAATTCGTTGCTGTACTGTGGTTCTTCCCCAACTGTGGTTTCCCTGTGAACAAAAGCCTTCAGAAGTCTCTTTTAGAGATGTCAGACCTCTTAACCTTTTCTTCAATCAAGACCTTTAATTCTCTCATACAACCCCATATTTAAAACCATGTATTGGTCTCGTTTGTGTCCCAGACGTTTTGATTAGAGAGCTAACGCAATGGTCTGACTTCAAGCCAAAAACTGGAGTTGAACCTTAAGGCTGTGATCATATGCACATGGGAGGAAAAAAAGATAAAGACAGTTTCGAGGTCAAAATATTCCTAATCATTTCGTCTTCCTTGACTCAACAACTTGGTACAATGCTGTTAGCTAGGCACTCAAGGCTTTGATTTGTTGTTTTACTTTGGGGAGACTGGGAAAATGTAAAGAAGTAACACAATAATAACTAGTCCATAGAAGTTGTTCTGAAACAAAGAAGGTTGGTTACAAGGGATTGTTGCCAGAGTTTGTGTTAGCTCGTAGATGGAACGGCATTTTAGCCAAGTGTCCCTGTACAAGTGGGTTATCATGAATACTGTGGTTCTGAGGAACTCTTTGCTCAGTGCCCACTATAGGCGTATGTGCATGAAGCACCCTCTTTTGCCCTTCTGGCCTCATTTTGTTTGGGTTTGACATTCGTGACTCCATTTTGATACTGATAACTTCACAACTGCTAATGTATACACACTGAATTTCAATAACAGAATGCAAAAAGAATGTAAAATATCTCAAGAATTTTTTTACTAATGGCATATTGAAATGATATTTTGGCTGTGTTGGGTTAAGTACAATAAACTATTAAAATTAATTTATCTTTGTTCTTTTTTAAAGAATGTCACTACTAGAACGTTTAAAATTATATATGTGGCTCACATTAATTTCCATTAACTTTTCTAGACCAGGAAAGCAAAATTTTTCATAAAGGTCCAGAAGGTGACAAAGATTCATTCCAAGGCCAAACTCTACTCAGGCTTCTGAACCTTTTCCGAGGCTCATTTGTGTTCATCTTTATAAAACTTAGTTTTAGCAAGAACCTACCACCCTCAACATCTGAGCCGTTTCCTCATCCTCCTTTATCCCCAGATGACGTCTGATCACCCTTGTCTGTCTTCAGCAATACTCTTGTTAGTTAGCTTATCCAGGATTTTCTTCACTGCTCATGTTTCCTCTTAGTAATTTTCCATCCCCTAACCCCCGCCCTGTTCCTTGGTTATAAATTCACAACTGCCCATGCTCTCTCCTCAAGTGCCAAACCCCTAGGTTCCTATACTTGATCTCCATGGTCCTGAATAAAGACTTCTTTGCCATGTTTTAACAGGGGTCACTGAAAAATTCTTTTTCTTTTAAAATAATAAGCAGTTTTGGCTTTGTGAGCCTTAGGGTCTCTGTTGCAACTACTCCATTCTACCCTCGTAGCACAAAAGCAGCCATAGGTAACATGAAAGCTAATGACCTTTGCTATGTTTCAATAAAACTTTATTTATAAACACTGAAGTTAAAATTTCAAATAATTTTCATGTTTCATGAAATATCCTTTTCAAGATTTTATTTGACTATTTCAAGATACAACAGGTGTTTTTCTTATTTCAAACAGGTTTACAGTCTGATTTGACTTCCTGGTCATAGTTTGCCCTCTGTAGATTACCCACTTCTGTTCCATATCCAGTTATGGGACCCTGGGATTTAGATTATCTGCAGTACTACAAAAAGGGACCTCAGGGTTGGACTGCTTGAGTAAATGAGCAAAATGGGCAAAGCAGAGCTGTAGGTAACTGGAGAAGGGGTACCAAGTCTAAGGGGGCAGCCTTGACTCAGCTTCAGTTGAATCTTTCAGATATGTGAGCTTGGGAGTGGCCAGATCTTCTGATATAATTTTTCCCCAGGAGAGGTAAGGAATTCAAAATTTGATATAAAAATTTCCAAATTATACATATTGTCCACTATGTTATTTTAAACAAATAAACATGCCAAACATTCAGTTTAGACCAAACCAAATATGCTATAGGCTCAATTGAGCCTTCCAGCTACCACATCATATCCTCAGCCTTAGCCATGGAATTTTATTCCTAAACATATTCTTCTTAAACCATGCAGATAAAAGTAATTAGCGTTTTTAATTTTCATGTGTCTTTTTTGAAATTTTACTGTGACGTATTTTGCAACTACTAACTCATGTTGTCAAGGATGATTTTATTTCATGTACAGATTTTTTTCTTAATAAACAGTCATAGTCTAATTTACTAATTCTCCCTCTCCTTCTTATGTATCGCTTCTATTTTTTATGGTTTTATTCATTATGAAAATGTATATTTCCCTGAAAATAACTTCTAAGTAAATGATAAATTAGAACTATCATAACTCATAAAGGCCAAAATTTTAATTTATTTTCATTTTCTGAGTAAGAATGAATACTTAGAAAACTGTGTATTCCCTCGTAGAAAAAAATGAGATTGGGATTTTTAAAAATACTGTTTTTTCCTTTGGTTTAACAGTTACATTTGGACAATCTTTATTCCCAATTTCAATAGATTTTGTATTATTAGCTCCATGAAAAAGTATTCTGAAATGACTTTTTCCTATTTCTACAATAGAGTAAGATGGCTCAAATTTGTTATTTTGGGAAAGTCTGCTGTTTCTGAACTCTGCCAGTTGGAAACATCCCCTCATGTCAAAGAACTTCCTTTCTTTGGAATGGAAGAAATGTGGTTGGCTGAGAATTACTCTCCTCCCCACTTTTGCCAAGTGTGCTTGTACCCGAGAATTAAATCATTTTATCTTTGACATTAAGGAGTAGTTTAGCCAATTTATATTTAGGTTGGTTCTTTTAAAAGGAAAAAACTGCTAAGATTGATTTATTACAGTTTTGTAGCATTTTTCATATATCTACAAATGAGTTCAATGAACTTGTCTCCAAATATGTAAAATTAAGTAGTGAAGCTTCAGCAATTACCTTCAGACCTAATTTTTGAGAGTTTCTACTCATGAAACACAAAGCAGATTTTCAGAGGGACCAATATGATAAAATACTGGAATAAAGGAGAAAAGAATTAAGTTAAAGACTGTGCTATAATCGACTAGGATTGAGAGTGTTGTGATTTATCCCAGCGGGAAAAATGAGAGTTGGTGCCCCTTAACCTAGATGGCATTAGTCAGTAAGGCCAGAATCCTGTGTAATGAAAAATGCCCTCCCTTCTCCATCCCTGAATTGTTATTAATTCTAACTGTGCTTCTGATGTCTTATTCATATTGTTTCTTGGTGTTTAACAAGAAATAGGACTTATCACAGGAAATACATCATCTTCAAGAACTCAAAAACTAAATACTTGCAAGTTTTTAACATTCTTTCTGTATTTTCTCTATATAATTTCAAGTACTTCTTACTTGTGCCTGTTTTTCTTTTGTTTGTTTGTCTGTCTATTTGTTTTGGGGGGGTTTGTGTGTGTGCGTGTGTTTAAGAGACAGGGTCCTGGACTGCCTAGGCTCCAAGGATCCTCCTGCCTTCGCCCCTTGAGTAGCTGGGGACTATAGGCGTGTGCCAATGTCCCCAACCTTTTCTCACATTTATTCCTCTCTCATTTAACCAATATCACTCCACCCAAATTATCTTTCCACTGAATTCTATTTAACGTTGCAAATTTTAGGCTCGGTGCCTGTGGCTCAAGTGGCTAAGGCACCAGCCACATACACCTAAGGTGGCGGGTTTGAATCCAGTCCAGACCTGGCAAACAATGATGGCTGCAACCAAAAAAATAGCCAGGCATTGTGGCGGGTGCCTGTGGTCCCGGCTACTTGGGAGGCAGAGGCAGGAAACTCACTTGAACCCAGGAGTTGGAGGTTGTTGTGAGTTGTGATGCCACAACTCTACCCAGGGGGACAGCTTGAGGCTCTGTCTCCAAAAAAAAAGTTGCAAATTTTAATTCCGCGTGCTTTATATACAATAGGTCTATCAAAGAAAATTGTAAAATAAATCTCTAAAAATGCTTTCCCTTGTACCCCCGTGGATGAGCCTATGATTTGTCATAGCACTCAGATCTGGGTTTGTAATTCCCTGCTATTCCTGAATAAACTTTTTGCTTTGGAAAGTTGGTCTTCCTGTCCCTCATTTTAGGTTGACACAGTGTATCTCAAATAGGATTAGCTACATTTCAAGTGCTCAGTATCCAGGATGCTGCTAGCATATTGGAAGGACAGCACAGGTTTAGGATATAAGAATGTTAAGAAGGCAACAATGTAGCAAAGAAATTAAGTTGGTTATTATTTCTTACATAATGAAGAACTCAGGAGTATAAAAAAGTAGAGTGGGAACAGATGCCCCTAGGCTTCAGGATAAAAGACGGTTGTGATGGCAATAACACAAGTGAAATGTAAGGAGATAAGGCTGCCTAGCTGAATAGAGCAGTCAGTGGGAGAAAGGACTTTGAAGAAGTATTAGGGGGTCAGGGTGGTGCCTGTGGCTCAAAGGGGTAGGGCACCATCGGCCTCATATGCCAGAGATGGTGGGTTCAAACTCAGCCCCAGCCAAAAAAAACTGCAAAAAAAAAAAAAAGAAGAAGGAGGAGGAGGAGGAGGAGGAGGAGGAGGAGAAGCAGAAGAAGAAAAGTATTAGGAGTCTATGGGTCCTTTCCATTGGATCCAAGAGAAACCTAAAAGTCTAAAAAATTTACATTCACATGTATTTCATTCTTTGTGAGAGTGTTCAATGCCAACTGTAGAGGGTTAGGTTAGGTAATTCCTATTCCCAGGACTATTCTAGATTTGAACCACAGGGAATTGAAAAACAGTTTTAAAAGTATCTTCATAATATTAATATATATTGTAAAGGAAGAGGCTTTAGTCAAAAGGATATAGGTGGAGAGATAAATCTGTAATCTATACCTCATTTTCATTTCCTTAGAGTGGGCCTTGACTACTTGTTGTCTTCTCTGGGATTAGGTACAACTTTCCTTTGCAGGGGAGGTGGCTAATCTGATGAGTGGGGGCCTGGCACTCACTGGGTCTCTCATTTCTGGTGAAAACTTCCATGGGCCAACCTCTCTTCCCCTCCCCCCCCAGACTGTCAGCTGCAGCATGGGCTCTCCCTCTGTGCTCACCTCTTTCTTTGTATACCCTCTCTCATGTGGTCATAAGCACACAATTCTAATACAATACCACTACTGTTATAAGGGAGCTTTGTTCAAGGCAGCATTAAAAGCAGAAAGAAAAGAGGGTCAGGGTTTAGAGGATATTCTTCACAATGGGCACACTCATTTACACCTACATCACTTTTTACTTGTGCTACTTTGTAGTTATTTTCGAGTATGTATTGTTATATGTGAAAATTAGATGGTAAAGCTCAAACAGAATTTGTATATGTGCAGATATAAATATGGACGTTTCTCATCTAGGAAACGTCCTACATGCCTCATTGCTGAGTATCATTATAGTCATCTTCAAAGTACTCCTCTTGGCAACCTATGCACTGACACCAGTGCCCAGTCCAGCAATGAATGCCATTCAGCAAGACATCACCACATGTTGACACAAACACAGCTGTGAGACACTGATATACCAAATTTAGGAAACCTCACCAAGTTGTTTAGACAGTGCTGCCAACATAAGTGCAGGGTGGTGAGTTCATCAACTTTATCATCAGACCATGTACAACAAAGCTCTGATGGCCATTCCAGAAAAAGAGTTCCAAGATTGCTTTGAAGAGTGGACTAGGCACTGGCATTTGTGCATAGCTTCCCAAGGGTGTACTTTGAAGGTGACAGGAGGGATATTCAGCAATGAAGTATGTAGCTCTTTTTCTAGGATGAGTTCTTGAACTTAATTGTTAAATTAAGATAAATGAGAAATTCACTTTTTTAAACCCCTGAGATAATAAGAGAAAAATAAAAACATTGCTTGGATGCTGCAATGCTGCAATGTTGCAATGTTGGCCCAGGGGAAAATAATGTCTTTCTTAATTTTTCTGATTTAACAAACACATATGCCAGTAATACATACATTGCCAATAGTCACTTTTTAAAACTCCAATAATACAATAGGTTCATGATGCTGGAATATTATTATATCCGTTTTAGGCTTGAATAATCTGTAGCACTGAAAGGTTAAATAACTTACAAAAAATCACACAGCTAGTACGTAGCAAAGTTCTGCGATGACCACCATCCTGGTTTTAGTATTAGTGAGTCCTACATTCTTGTGGAACTCCTCAGGTTTGTAATCCGAACATTTCAACCCCTAGGAATCTAACATCATCCTTGCTACTAACATGTTATCTCTCTTACAAGAAGGCAGGGATAACCATCGAAAGTGTGGAAAGACTATGTGTGGAAATGAATGAAAGGAAAGCAACCCTGAGCCTGCTAATATGAGCTACAAGATATGCTGTAGTTGGAAAATTCACCTTCAACTCACCCAGCTTCTCGATAAACACTCTGGAATGCGCTAGGGCTGATTCGCATCAATTACTTGCAGCTGGAGAGCTGGAAGGCCATTGCAGTTTTCAGAACATCAGGCAGAGAGAGGAGCAGAGGGATTGGAATTCTTGTAGAGGATGGCTCCAGAAAAGTCTCCCTCTTCATGAGTGGGGCACAATGGGGAACTTGAAAAGTCTGTAGGTTCAACTGGGAGTACCGTAGGTTGTTTTCTGCTTTGTCTGACTGTTTAGGTAAGTTCATATATCCATGACTATTAAAGAAACTTCCTGTTGTGTGTGTGTGTGTGGCGGGGGGGCTTTTCCCTTCAATCACCCTAACTGCCTGTGACAGCACTACACTAAGAACCCCCTGTCAAGGCAGGAGTCTTAGAGGACAGAGAAGATAGATGACTGGGTTGTTCCACAAGCAGATGGGAAAATAACCTACAACTTCCTTCATGGGGGGGCAGGGGGGGTGAAGGAAACAGGTGGAAGGTAGGAGGTATATCTGCAGGCCTTTGAGTCTAACCTGATAGCACCTCCCAAGTCACTGGCGTGGCCCCTTCCACCCTGGCATTCCAGGAGGCGCATCCCTCCTCTCCAACTGTCTTCTTCTTTGGCCAATGTTAGGTCCAGAAAGGGCCCCAAAAGGAGCGGAATCCTTCCTTTCCTCCCTCATATCTCTCTTCTCCTACAAAAAGATACAGGGAGAGAAAGGAACAACCAGTGCTTTTGAAAGAAACTATTATACTTGATGTCCTCTACCTTGATTTTGTGTAGAACTACTTGCTATGAAGAAAAGTGAAAAAAAAAAAAAAAAGCAAGCCTTGAGATTTATATACTTAAATGCAATACAAGGAAAATGCACCCAATCTCTGATGAGAAATTAGGGAAGGAATGACTGAGGAATTAATGCTCAAGATGATACTGAAGGGTGAGTAAGAGTTTTTCACATGGACAAGGGGGAGGGAAATGGGCAGCAAACATTTACCAGCCTTTCAGAAGCACAAAAAAGCATGTCTCAGGCTTGGCACCCATAGCACAGCGGTTAGGGCGCCAGGCACATACACCTAGGCAGGTGGGTTTGAACCCGGCCAGGGCCAGCTAAACAACAATGACAACTGCAACACAAAATAGCTGGGCAGTGGGCGGCGCCTGTGGCTCAAAAGAGTAGGGTGCCGGCCCCATATGCCCAAGGTGGTGGGTTCAAACCCAGCCCCAGCCAAAAAAAAAAAAAATAGCGAGGCATTGTGGCAGGTCCCTATAGTCCTAGCTACTTGGGAGGCTGAGGCAACAGAATCACTTAAGCCCAAGAGTTTGAGGTTGCTGTGAGCTATGATTCTACAGCACTCTACTGAGGGTGACATAGCAAGATTCTATGTCAAAAGAAAGAAAGTATGTCTCACCCTGTAACCATAATTATTCTAAGGTCTGACTAAAGAGTGGTAAGAGCTGAGGAGACAGCTCATGAAGGGCGTTATATGTCATTCTTAGAAGTTATTTACAGTTTTCTGTGCTGATGGGTAGCCATTGAAGTAGTTTGAGTAGAGGCATGATATGATCAAATTTGCATGTTAAAAAGGTCACAGTATGAGGATATTGTCACACACAGTCCTAAGGAATGTGCCCTGCAAAAACATGGTTAATAGTAAACTGGTTAATAAACAGACCAGAGAAATCCAAAAACTTTGAAGATCTCTCTGTTGCCTTGTTTTGTTTTTTTGTTTGTTTTTGTTGTTGTTGAGACAGAGTTCTACCCCATGCCCTGAGCAGAGTGCAATGGCTTCGTAGCTCACTGCAACCTGAGACTCCGGCCGTAGGCATCCTGCTGCCTCAGCCTCCAAAGCCGCTGGGATTACAGGCACCCCCCCCCACGGCGCCCAGCTGGGTTTTTCCATTTTTTTCCATGAGTCAGGGGTCTCACTCTTACTCACACAAGCCTTGAATTCCTGAGCTCATGCAATCCTCCAGCCTCAGCCTCCCACAGTGCTGGGATTACAGGTGTGAGCCACCGCGCTCAGTTTGAAGATCTTTTTGAAAGAGATTATAAAGCCAATGAAAATAACGAAAAGATTTAAATATATTAAATAACATAAGTCAGAAAAGATTTTAAACTATGTACCCCATTGATTTATTTAAGGATAAAGGAGAGCTTTAATATTAATCCAAGAAAAATTAGAGAAACTGTAGTTTCCAAATTGCTCCCAGAAATAGCAAATAATGGTCAGTGGTTGGATATTCTAAACCAATATGAGAGAATACACAGGAGAATCATGAGGACTGGCTTAGAGCCTCTGAGGGCCTCACTGACGGATGTCTTAACCTTTTTGAGAGATCTTTCTTTCCACATAATAATCTGACAGCCATTTATCTATACATAGATTTCTAAAAAAGAAAGTAGTATTTTGTTGTGTTTTGTATTTTAAATGGTGAATGAGATTTGTTTTAATTCTTAACATATGCGTATTAGACATTTTTTACTTAAAGTTTCTTTTTTCTTTTTTTTTTTTGAGACAGAGCCTCAAGCTGTCGCCCTGGGTAGAGTGCCCTGGCATCACGGCTCACAGCAACCTCTAAGCCCTGGGCTGAAGTGAGTCTCCTGCCTCCACCTCCCAAGTAGCTGGGACCACAGGCGCCTGCCACAACGCCTGGATGTTTTTTGGTTGCAGCCGTCATTGTTTTGGCGAGCTAGGGCTGGATTTGAACCCGCCACCTTAGGTGTATGTGGCTGGCGCCTTAGCCACTTGAGCCACAGGTGCTGAGCCTACTTAAAGTTTCAATAGTTACACTCTTTCCTAATACTTTACATCACAGTTTATTTTTCCAAAACTGATATTCTATATAGTTTTATTTAGTGTAATCTCATTCACTGATAAATATTTCTTGAATGTCTATTTTCTTCCTTTAGGCCCTAGGGACCAATCATTAACAAGATAGACAAATCTGGTGCTGCTCTCATGGAGATTATTATGGGGAAATACTGGGAAAGTTAAAAATTTTATTTTTATCCTTGTAAACAACATGACAGAAACTCAGCTTGCCTACCTAATATCTATTTGCTACATCTCTCTTGTAAAGAGAACTGCAATTTGGTTGGTTGGGGAAAGCAATACGCCCGCTTGTATCACATTGTATTTCCCCCAAATAGCCACAGCAATAATTTGATCCCACTTGCTCTTCCAGACCTTGCCACCCCCAGATCAAGAACTGAAATTTGGCTCGGCACCTGTGGTTCAAGTGGCTAAGGCGCCAGCCACATACAGCTAAGGTGGCAGGTTCGAATCCAGCCCGGCCCACCAAACAACAATGACGGCTGCAACCAAAAAATAGCCAGGCGTTATGGCAGGCGCCTGTGGTCCCAGCTACTAGGGAGGCAGAGGCAGGAGACTCGTTTGAGCCCAGGAGTTGGAGGTTGCTGTGAGCTGTGATGCCACAGCATTCTACCCAGGAGGACAGCTTGAGGCTCTGTCTCAAAAAAAAAAAAGATATGAAATTTGTTTCACCTCTCCTTTAACTGGGCAGACAGACCTTGGTATTTGCCACAGTGACTAAAGTGTGGCACCAGTGACACTGTGTGATTTCCTGGTCATAAAAGGCAATACAGTTTCCATGTGGGTTTCTTCTGGGACCCTCACCACTGGTACTCAGCCATCACGGTGCAGGAAGCCCAGAAGCCACATGAAAAGGTCATCTGTAGGTGTTATAACCGTGGTTCCAACTATGCAAGTCTTCCTGGCTGGCAGCCAGCATTTACTGCCTCTAGGCTGATGACAAACTGTTTCTGCTGAGGTTTGCCCAAATGGCCTACTTGTGAGAAAAACACATTCACATTCTAAGCCATTAAGTTCTGAGTTGATTTGTTACACACCGACTGATACCTGAAGACCAATTTTTAAAACTATATTTTCCAGCTTTCCTGGCAGGTGGAACAGCCACATGGCATAATTCTGACCAATAAGATATAAGCAGAAGCCCCTGATTCTGGAAAAAATTCAGCTCATCTATGACTACAGGACCTGTATCCTTTGTTGGTCTTTCTGCCTATAATTCAGAGTGACAACTAGAGCTTAAGCAGCCAATCTATAAGGAAAAGAATGAGGGTCATACTCTAGAGATTCTAGAACAGAAACCTCACCTTAACATTTTTAGTCATCAGAACAATGAAAATTAAAACTGCAGTAAGATACTATTTCTAAAAGAGCAAACATGAAAAAGACAGACAACTCCAAATTTGGTGGATGTAGAACAACCAGAACTTGTGTACATTTTCTAGTCGGAGTGTAAAGTGGTAGCAACACTTGGGAAAATTGTTCAAGTAACTTCTAATAAAGATAAAAATATACCTATTCTATGATCCAGCTTTTTGACTTCAAGATTTGTATCAACCATGAAATATGAAAACATATGTTCACAAAAAGACTTGTGTAAGAATGTCCATAATAGCTTTATCTAGAATAGCCCCAAACAAGAAAACAATTGTTAGGTCCGCCAACAAAAGAATTGATAAATAAATTGGAGTATATACGCTGATTAGAATACAATTTGGTGATTAAAAAAAGAACATACTACTCAGAAAGACAACAACATATCTGAATCTGAAAAACTTTGCTAAGCAAAAGAAGCCAAACCTATGAGGAGGGTACATCCACAGTACGATTCTACTTATATGGCATTCAAATACATAGAAACCAACAGATCGTGATAGAAATCAGAACAGTGGCTGCCTCTTGGAGGGATGGATAAAGGGTACACAGGAGCTGTCTGGGATGCTGGAAAAGTTCTACATCTCAACTGGGATATTGGTAACCCAGATGTACACAGTCATCAAAGCCCATTGAACTCTACACTAAGATACATATACTTTGCTGTATGTAAATTACAAAAAGTTAGTTGAAAATAAATACAGGCATACTTTTCATGTCTTATTTGCTCCTGAGACCTGCTCAAAGGAGGGGGGGGGGTTAAATCTTACTAATTCACTGCTCTAATTAACTTATATAAAGCAGCATGTTTAAATTAAGACAGGAATGAAAATATTTCTGTGACCAGGTCTCGCTGACCCAGCAAAACATTATCTCTAACTATAATTTACCCAAAACAATATATTCTACATCAAAACACATTCAACACAATTTTTTCCCTCCTTTTCTCAAGCTAAGATAACCATAACAAAATGCTTTGGGCATATCTTCATACCAGAAGCTGATAGGGCTTCTTGATACATATGATGTCTTAACTGAGATATGAGTTGCAGAAGGGCAGAGAGAATAGGGGTGAGATAAAGTCCCAGGGATAAGGAAAGACAGGCAGTGCCTGTGGCTCAGTGAGTGCCAGCCCCATTTACGGAGGGTGGCAGTTTCGAGCTTGGCCTCAGCCAAACTGCAAAGAAAAAATAGCCAGGTGTCGTGGTGGGTGTCTGTAGTCGCAGCTACTTGGGAGGCTGAGGCAAGAGAATTGCATAAGCCCAGGAGTTGGAGGTTGCTGTGAGCTGTGATGCCACATCACTTGGCACTCTATTGAGGGCAACAAAGTAAAACTCTATCTCTAAAAAAAAAAAAGAAAAGAAAAGAAAAAAACATATACATGTGTATGTTTCTCTCTCTCTGTATATGTGTGTGTGTGTGTCTGTGTGTACAGAGACACATAAAGAAACTGAAAGATAGTGAGTTTATTGCATTAGACACAACCATTGAAAAGGCTGAAACAATTATCTGAACAAGAGAAATCGTGCTTGACTGGGAAAGGACGCAGAATTTGAGAAGCACCTCGACCTGGATGGGGGTTCAGTGGGTGTGTACATATGTAAAATTCATCAGCCTTTACATTATATCAGTGCACTTTATATACTTTACTATATATATGCTATACCTCAGTTTTAAAAAGCTGATGGAGTTAAAAGGAGGTATGTAGGGAAAAGTGGCCAGAATAGAGATTTATTCAGATGGTCGATTTGAGTAGGCCTGGGGACCGTTTGGGTGAGAGAGGAAGAGAATATAAGAATGAGACAACTTCAACTTCTCACTAGAGTAGCTGGTTGAATGATCATGCATATGACCTAGATAGGAAGGAGGAGATGCAGGGCATATAACGTGGTCAGCTTTGGACAAGATTGACGTCTAAATAACATCTAAGTTGAAGTATCTTGGGGGGGGGGGGTTGACAACACAAGTGCTTACTTATTTGTTGAATGAGAAAATGCCTAGTGAATAGGTGAATAAATAGTTCTGAACCTCAGAAGAAAAATCTAGACTAAACAGATATAAACATCAGCATTATAAAGTGCTAATGTTCTATTAAGTAGAAGTTTAGCTGGGTACATGGTTCCCCAAGTAAAGGCTACATCACTCAGCCTCCTGACAGCTAATTGTGGCTATAAGACTAGGTTCTGACATGTGGTAGAAATGATGTAATAGAAGTGATGTTTGCAATTTCTGAATCATGATGTTTATAGGAAAGAAGACTGTTCCCTGGTTTACATGAGATTGAATGCAAATATGATATAGTGAGGTAATTTGGACCATATGGATGAGGGTCAAAGCCAATGGATGTCATACAGTAAAAGGACCTTAGGTTCCCTAAACCTCTGGGCCACATCACTATTCCTGGACTATGTGCACTAAAAGTATATGAGAGATAACTCTTTAACTCATTTAAGTATTTTTTGTCTCTTATTACAACAATCTAGTCTTTATTTAAAGTAATTCAACTATTATTTAAAACCAGGGAAACATGACAAATGAGAAGACCCAGGAAAGGGTGAAATTTTGAAGGTTAAGCAGAAGGACAAGAAATGGTAGTCAACTACATTAAAGATTTTTCAAGGAGGAAAGAAATCAATAGCTTCCACTGAAGATGTTGAATTTCATTACGTATTAATCATTGCTACCTAATGACTTACCAACAGCACCACATGAAGTAGTTCTGTTTCATAAATTGGGACTAAGTCCAGTAATTTTTTTCTCATTTTTGCTTCTTATCTCTTTGTTCTAGGAACCATGACTTTGTCTTTGTCAAAAATCTTACCAACACTTCTCATCCAAGATGGATTTGCCAATCTAATATATACATATGTATATATTATAATATATGTGTAACTCATGTATATATATAACGTATAATTGTCAATTATATATTGTCAATTGTCATATATCTATATTAGATTGGCAAATGTGTATATATATATATAAAATGTGTGTATATATACATATCAATTATTAGATTTGCCAATCTAATATATATATAATGTATATGTAATTAATGTATATATGTGTGTGTTTTATATATATATATATAGAGAGAGAGAGAGAGAGAGAGAGAGAGAATCTCACTATGTTGCTTGGGTTAGAGTGCCATGGTCTCAGCCTAGCTCATAGCAACCTTTCACTCCCGGGCTCAAGTGATCCTCCTGCCTCAACCTCCTGTGTAGCTATAGATGCACACCACAAGGCCCACCTAATTTTTTCTATATTTAGTAGAGACGTGTCTCACTTTGCTCAGGCTAGGTCAATCTAATATTTTCTTTAGGTTGACACTCTGGAAGGTGCTAGTATTGGATCCACTTTAATTCCAAACTAATTAAGCTTGATCTAGAACCAAGTGTAATGACTCAAATCAATCAGCACCTGTTACCAAAAGTTATACACAGGGTGTCCATAAAGTCCATATGCAATTTAAAAATATATTAGATTGGCAGGGCAGCACCTATGGCTCAGTGGGTAGGGCGCTGGCCCCATATACCGAAGGTGGCATGTTCAAGCCCAGCCCTACCAAAACTGCAACAAAAAAATAGCTGGGTGTTGTGGTGGGCGCCTGTAGTCCCAGCTAATCAGGAGGCTGAGGCAAGAGAATCACCTAAGCCCAAGAGCTGGAGGTTGCTGAGGTTGCTGTGAGCTGTGACATCATGGCACTCTACTGAGGGTGACAAAGTGAGATTCTGTCTCTAAAAAAAAAAAAATATATATATATATTAGATTGGCAAATTTAATAATTGATATGTGTGTATATATATACAGATATGTATACATTTGCCAATTTAATATAGATATATGAGAATTTACAAATTTAATATTTAATTGTCATTTATATGACAATTTAAAAATTGCACATGGACTTTATGGGCACCCTCTATTTGGGCCAGAGTGGTTATGTTGGTCAATTGTCTTCTACGTGAGGGGCAGGAACTAAGGGGGACAATTTAAAAATATATTAGAAGACTGTTCCCTGTTCCTTTCCCAAAGGGAGGATTATTTGGAAGAGTCCTCCGATGGATCACAGATTCTGAGGAACCAGGCCTGTTCTGGGAAACTCTCTGACTGGGCCAGATGCTAATGCCAGCCCTCTCTTTTTGATCTTCCCTTTCTCTGGCTGTCAGCTTTATGCTTTCATGCATATTTATGCTTTTAAGAACAAGGGCTACAATTTATGCTTTTAACAATTATACTAGATTAGGTTCTAGAAAGGGAATTTGGGTCAAAGACCATGAACCTCTTATAAGGCTCTTGACATGCTGCCTCTTGCTTTCTGAAATATACATACCAGTTTAAACTCTCCACAGGAGAGTGTGATCATGTTTATTTGAAACCACCTCACCAGCCTTAAGTTTTATTCATTTTAATATGTGTAATTTTCAATAGAATAAAATAATATGTATTGATATCTTGTTTTGTAGCTATGAAAAGTGAATTGTTTCATGCATTTATTGGTCATTTATATTTCTGTTTCTGAGATTCGTCTGTACATTGCCATGCTTTTTTCATTGACGTTTCAGTGTTTTCATTATTGGGTTAAACTGCTACACACTTTTTGTTAAATATGTTGAGATATTTTCTGCTTTATAATTTAATTTTCCATTTTTTGATGGTTTCTGTTGTATAGACTCTTCAATTTCTCATGCAGTCAAGTCCGTTATTTTGATTCCTTGGTGATTAAGCTCATTGATTTTATATTTAGACAAATTCTTCCTCCAGTTCAATAATAAGTAGTTTCCTAAATATTCTTCTATTTCTTTTAACCAGCACTTTGAAAAATATTAACTATATTTCAGACATGTGTTTAAATATTTGTTTCTTTTACAGTGAACACATTCCACATTTAACATCTGGAATTTATTTATCTTCTAAGTTGAAAATGTAACTTACGTTTTCACAGTTAACCAACCTATTGAACATGCATTGCAACATGATGCCAACTTTACTATTTATACCACTCTTATAAGTAATAGACATTATCTACTTTTGTCTATTTATTCTGTCCCAAAGATATGCCTATAAAGGTTTATACTGTAGTATTCTGTATAATTCATGTGCTGATTTAATATCTTTTAAATGGGGCAAGTCCTTTAATTAGGACTCTTTTGGTTAAGAGTGACAAAAATTTACTTTAATTCTATTTTATTAAAGTTACTTTAAGCAAAAAGGAGAATATCCATGGACCAATTAACTGTGTCCAACTTTGTGTCACTTTGACAAAGAGAGAGAGTTACAGAGGAACGCTATGGGATCCTTTGAGCCGGAGAGAATACTTAATAGATGTTCACTCTTCCCCTCATCAATTTCCTTTTTAAAAATGTTTTTAATTCTCTATTTTTTCTAGCTAATCAACTCCAGAATGGCTGTTTCAAGCTCCAAAAGATACCTTATTTGGATTTTGATTGGAGTTGCATTAAACCTATAAATTAATTTGAGAACTGACATCTTTATAAGAGTCATTGTTACCTAAGAACGCGGTAGGACTTCCCATGTGTTCAAGAGTTCTTTTATGACCTTCAGTAAAATTTTGAAGTTTTATTTATATCATTCCTATCCATTTTTTGTTATGGTTATTCTGTAGTTTTTTATATCATCCATTTCTAAGCCAATTACAATTTGACTTTTACCTATTAATTTTTATTCTTTTGTTACTGAAAGAAACCAGGTAAGAAGCAGTGGAAATAACTTAAAGGATGTTGAGGAAGCTCATAGAATTATGTGAATGGAGTTAAGTTTCAGAAAAAGGAAGCAGGACTGATATTTTTCTTTCATAGGCAGGTGCTCTTCCCCCAGCCCCTGTTCTTCATCTGTCATCTCTGCATATCTCTGCATATTGGTTCATCATTGACTCCAGATAGAAAAATCCAGTGTGAAGGTTCAGACTGATCCATCTTGGGTCACAGAACCTACTGTGGGGCAAACACTACCTAGTTCTGCATTGAAATCTAACTTGACCCCCACCCCCATCTTCCCTTCTCTCCCTCTCTGCTCTCTCTTTCTCATCTCTTCTCCCCATTCTCTCCTATTTCTCTAATATAAAATAAACTTATACTTTTATGTCCTAAAAAAATAAATAAATCTAACTTGGTACAAATGGATAGTCATAATATATAAAATATCTCTATTTCAACTCCAAAGCCAGTATCATGTTAATGGGAAACATTTGGAGAAGTCCCATTAAAATTGGGAAATAGGTAAAAATATCTTCTGTTCCCATTATTCCACCCTATTTTGGAGATGGTAGCCCTTACCACTGGAAAAGAGACAGAAATGAAAAGTATAAAAAATAGAAAGGGAAGAGATAAAATTATAACTTTGCAAATATCATGGTTGCATTCTTGACAACTCTAAAATAACTGAAAAACTATTATAGATGATAAGACAATTCGTAAATTAGCTGAGTATGAAATGAGTATATAGAAATGAACAGCCAACTTATTTACATATATCAACTAGTTAGTTTAGAAGATAAAATAGAGCCAAAAACCCTTTAAAAAGCAAAAAAAAAAAAAGTGTAAAATCTATTTAGAAAAAAAAAGAAAGAACTTTAAACTACAACTACACTCCCAAAAGAAACTTGAACAAGTGGAAAGGCATACGATGTTCTTGAATAGGAAGACTCATTATCACACAAAGGTCAATTCAGTAAAAAGACAAAGATGACTTTAGATAATCTGATTTTAAAGTTTTTATTTATTTATTTATTTATCAAGACAGTTTTACTTTGTTACCCTTGATAGAGTGCAGTGGCATTGTAGCTCACAGCAAACTCAAACTCTTGAGCTCAAGTTGACCCTCTTGCCTCTGCCTCCTAAGTAGCTGGGACTGCAGGTACCCACCACACTCTGGCTAATTTTTAGAGATGGGGTCCTGCTCTTGCTCAGGCAGTCTCAAACTCCTGAACTTAAGCAATCCACCTGCCTCAGCCTCCCAGAGTGCTAGGATTATAGGTGTGAGCCACCACACCTGGCTAATTTAAAGTTTATTTTTAAAAGAATTAATGGTATCTAAGAAATTGTATGGAAAGCCTAGAATATAGGGATAAACTATATCCTATATATTGAATACAGATTTTTTTTTTTTGAGACAGAGTCACACTTTGTTGCCCTTGGTAGAGTGCCCTGGTGTCATAGCTCACAGCAACCTCAAACTCCTGGGCTCAAGTAATTCTCTTGCCTCAGCCTCCTAAATAGCTGGGACTACAGGTGCTTGCCAAAACACCCAGCTATTTTTAGACACTGGGGTCTCACTCTTGCTCAGGCTGGTCTCAAACCCATGAGCTCAGGCAATCCACCCACCTGGGCCTCCTGGAGTTCTGGGATTATTGGTGTGAGCCTCCGTGCCTGGCTCTAAATATAGAATTTTGTTTCAATATATTTTATATGTTGAAAAGAATCAATAAAAACATTCAGATTTAGAATTTAGTAGATTATAAAAATAGCATTTCAAATCAATAGGAAAATGATTTCTTTAAAAGTGCTGTTTGCACTACTGATAGACATCTAGAAAATATAAGGAAAAATAAACTTGGATCTGTTCCTCCTAACTTACGTCAAAACAAATTTCAGTTGACTCAAATATTTACATGTGAAAAATGAAGCTGTAAGAGAACTACAAAAAAGCTTTGAAGATTTCCTTTTGAAAAAATTTTTGGGCTGGGAGTGGTGTCTCATGGCTGTAATCCTAGCACTTTGGAGGCTGAGATGGGTGGACTGCTTGAGCTTAGAAGTTTGAAGCTGCTATGAGCTATGATGCCAAGGCACTCTCTACCCAGAGTGAGTCTCTGTCTCAAAAAAAGGGGGGGGGAGTTCAGAATGCCATTTCTGAATATGTCACAGAATTCAGAAGCGATAAAACAAAATATTAATAAATTTTTGTATGAAAAAATAAAGTTCTGCAAGATAAACAAAAAAGTCAAAAGACAAATAATAAACTGGGAAAATATTTGCTGATCATAGCACAGGCAGATGCTCTAGCTACAAAGAGAGCTTTCACAAATCATTAAGGAAAAGACCAACAGTCTGATGATATAAAAGAAAATAAAAATTACTCTTACACATATGAAAAGATACTCAATCATAATCACAAAAACAGAAATGCAAATTAAAATAACTAGAATATCATTTTAAAATTATAATAATAGCAAAGATCTAAAGATTTGATGAGACAGTGGGCTCTTCTAGGTCGCTAGTTGAGTGTAAATTGGCAATTTGGCACTATCTCACAGAATTAACAATGCAACCCAACAGGTTTTCTTTTGGGAATTTATCCCAGACTTTATTCAGTCATGTATGAAATAGATTACTCATCACAGCATTGTTTGTAATACTAAAAGCCTGCATCAGTAGAGGGTGTACAAAATGATACATTCCTACATTGAGTTACAGCAGCTCTGAAGATAATCCTTACGTAATATGGAAGGATCACCATGATCTAATGTTATTCAGAAAAAGCAAGGTATGCTATAATATAGAGTATGAGATCTTTTGTGTAAAAGTGGGAGGAAAAAAATATAAATTTGTTTATATGTATGAATTCTCTCCGGAAATACAAAATCTCTTCATATTAGGTGTACCTAGAAAAGGGAACAGGGTAACTGAGCATAGAGGTAGAGAAGGGCAACTGTATGCCCTTCTGTATTTTCTGGATAATGTGAATATACTACCAATTCTAAGGCATAAACAAAATTAAATTTTTCAATTTTATACATTTTCTCATTTATATAGTAGCATTGGCTTGTTAATGAAATGACAAAATAATTCTGAGGCTACAACCAAAATTTTGTCTCTTGTCTGAAGCAAAATATTAGTTTGGTGCTATTTCATATGTGTCAGTACAGTACAGGAGTGCTGGGGACCAGGAAGCAGGACAATTCAACAGTAACTGAATGCATAATATTCAGTTACTTTCAATTATTAAAACCACCCCTTTAGACCGTAAAGTCTTATTTTCTTTCTTTCTTACTTTCTTTTCCTTCCTTTTTTTCTTTTTGTTCCCTAAACAGACTCTTGCTCTGTTACCCTGGCTAGAGTACAGTGGTGTCATCATAGCTCACAGCAACCCCAAACTCCTGTGCTCCAGCAATCCTCCTGCCTCAGCCTCCGGAGGACACCGCCACTACTTTTTCTATTTGAAGTACAGGTGGGCCTCACTCTTGCTTAGGCTGGTCTCGAAGTCCTGACCTCAACTGATCTCCGTACCTCAGCCTACCAGAGTGCTTAAGTCACTGTGCAGGCCTCTTTTTCCGTATGTATGAATCTTTTTGTACCCCATAACTCAAAATATAAAAGGCCAAAATGTTCTAAAATGCAGACTCCTTTCTGTTCTAAAGGGTATTCACGGCACAACTCTAGAAACCGCTATACATTTTGTTGTCTATATCACCATTTCTCAAAATTTAAGGCACATAAGAAACAACTGGGGGTGACGCCTGTGGCTCAGTGAGTAGGGCACCGACCCCATATATGAGGCTGGCAGGTTCAAACCTAGCCCAGGCCAAACTGCAACAAAAAAATAGCCAGGGGTTGTGGCAGGCACCTATAGTCTTACTACTCAGGAGACTGAGGCAAAAGGATCACCTAAGCCCAAAGGCTGGAGGTTGTTGTGAGCTGTGACACCACAGCAATCTACCGAGGGTGACAAGGTGAGACTCTGTCTCTAAAAAAAGAAGGAAACAACTGGGGGCCCTCTTTTTTTTGAGACAGAGCCTCAAGCTGTCCCCCTGGGTAGAGTGCTGTGGCATCACAGCTCACAGCAACCTCCAACTCCTGGGCTCAAGCGAGTCTCCTACCTCTGCCTCCCAAGTAGCTGGGACCACAGGCGCCCCGCCACAACGCCTGGCCATTTTTTGATTGCAGCCATCATTGTTGTTTGGCAGGCTGGGCTGGATTCAAACCTGCCACTTTAGGTGTATGTGGCTGGTGCCTTAGCCACTTGAGCCACAGGCACCGAGCCGGGGGCCCTCTTTAAAGCTATGTTATGATTAAGTAAGTCTCCAGTAGAAGCTAAGATGGTATTCATTTCTGATACACTCTCAGGTAATGCTGCTGCTCTTTGACTGAGGACCACATGTTGAATAGCCAGAGCATATGGAATCAGTGTCCCGGGAGGGTTATGTTTCTATTCCGCGTGGCCCTACATGGAAGCCTTTCATTGTTTATCATCCCAAAGTTCCCACATTAAAATATTCTTCCAAATATGTTCTATGTTTATGCAAGCATATACATATCCTGTATATATTTATTCACTTATACAAGTAATAGCTTATTACATACACTGTTCTACATTTTTATTTTTCTGCCCTACATAATATGTTCTGGAGCCTATTTCACTCTGGTAAAGTCATCTGCCTTGTCGTTTTAACAGCTAAATACTATTACATTTTGCAGTGTAACAATTGTTTAGGTACCCAGCTTTCAAATGGTAGGAAAGCAGGTTTGTGACACTCTTGTTCTCAGTTCTGCCTCTTCTTCTCTCTGACCCTTCTCTTCTTGTTCCAACAACATCTGACCTGGAGTACCTATTCCACCTGTCCCACAGTGAGGACGTGAAAGTGGGGAGGCTGGGTTGCTATACTGCAAATTCTGTATTCCCCCCAAAAGATGACCAGGACTAGTCAAATCCTGTGTGGATATGGCTGGTCCTATAGTCAGCAATTCTTTGACTTAATAGTTATCATCTATTTTCAATCTGGACTCCAAGAATACATGCAGGACAAATATACTTGGGTCATTCTGCCACCATTACTTATCCTCTATTTGGCATAAGCTCTCCCTATTTGACATTCAGAGTTATTATTACTACTGGTGAGGTGAAATAGAAAATACATATTCCTTACATTCTACTAAGACCATTTGTTAATCTATTTATTATGACTAGTAACCACATCAGCAAGTGCTTGCACTGATAATGATAAAGCATACACTAATGGGCTGAAATACCCTGAGGCAAGGCTCTCAACTGGGCTCTGTCATAGTATACTTTGAGCCTGGAGCCAGACTTGATGGCGTGTACCTGTTATCTCTCTTCCTCTTCTTCCAGCGGCTGAGTTGGGAGGATTGCTGATGCTGAAGAGTTTGAGACCAGCCTGGGAAACATCACAAGACCCTGTCTCAAAACAAACAAACAAACAAACAAAAGCTATAAAAAGAAAAAAGAAAATCCTAGTGTTGAGAAAATCCTTTAAATTTTCTGTACCCTAATTACATAAAACCAATAGCTGAGAAACAAAAGTGTACAGAAAAGAGAATTAAGCTTACTAAGGCACAAAATGTATTACTTTGCCTATATTATTATTTGTCAATATATGGGAAAATACTCTCAAATTTCCAATACTCTGGAATTTTTTTAATCTGACCGTTTATCTTTTTGGATGATCATAGGCATACCTCACAGATAATGTAGATTCCATTCCTGACCACATCAATAAAGCCATGAATCACATGAATTTTTGGTTTCTCGGTGCATATAAAATTTATGTTTACACAATACTGAGGCCTACTGTGTTTTCAACAGCACTATGTCTAAAGAACAATGTATAAACCCTAATTTAAAATATTTAGTTAGTTAAAAATGTTAATAGTCATCCGAGTCTTTAGCAAGTCATCATCATTTTGCTGGTGGAAGGTCTCTCCTGGATGTTAATGGCCACTGACTAATCAGGCTGGTGGTTGCTGAAGTCTGGGGTGGCTGTGGGAATTTCTCAAAATAAGGTAACAAGGCTTGCCACATCAGTTGACTCTCCCTTTTATGAAAGATTTCTTCTAGAATGTGATGCTCTTCAGTAGCATTTTACTCACAGTAGAACCTCTTTCCAAGTTGGAGTCAGTTTTCTCAAACCCTGCCACTGCCTTGTCAACTAAGTTTATTTAATATATAATATTTTAACTTCTTTATTGTTGTTTCAACAGTGTTCACCAGGAGTAGATTCCATCTCAAGAAACCACGTTCCGGCTCACGCATAAGCAATGACAACTCATTTGTTTGAGTTTTATCATGAGGTCTCAGCCATTCACATTCATGGTTCTGAATCAATCTAGTTTTCTTGTCATTTCCACCCCATCTGAGGTGACTTCCTTCCACCGAAGTCTTGAACCCCTGACAGTCACTCTGGTTCATGCTGGTATTTTGACTTCTTCCCATGAATCATAATATTCTTAATGGCATCTAAAATGGTGAATTCTTCCCAGAAGGTTTTCAGTTTACTTTGTCTAGATCCATCATATGAATCACCATCTGTGATGGGTATGGCATTACAAAACATATATCATAAACAATAAAACTTAAAAGTTGAAATTAATTCTTGATACGTGGTTGGCAGAATGGGTGTTGTGTTGACAAGCTTTCATGAAAACAACATTCATCTTTTTGTATATTTCCTTCAGAGCCCCTGGGTGACCAGGTACATTGTCAAAGAGCAAGACTTTGAAAGAAATCTCTTTTTCTAAGCAGCTGGTTTCAGTGGTGAGCTTAAAATATTCAGCAAACCATGCTATAAACAGACATGCTGTCATCCAGACTTTGTTGTTCCATTTATAGAACACTGACAGAGTAGATTTACCTAATTCTTAACAGCCCTGGGATTTTCAGAATGGCAAATGAGCATTGGCTTCAACTTCAGGTCACTAGCTTAAGAGTCATTAACACCTCACAAAAGAATCAGTCTCTCCTTTGAAGTTTTGAAAGAAGGCATTCTCTCTAGGTGCAAAATTTCTAGATCTTCTGCTAGAAGGCTGTTTCATCTATGCTGACAATCTGTTGTTTAGTGTAGCCACTTTTTGTCAATGATCTTAACTAGATCTTCTGGATACCTTGCTGCAGCTGCTGCTTCAGCACTTGCTGCTTCACCTTGTACTTGTATGTTCTGAAGACAACATCTTTCCTGAAACCTCATGGATCAACTTCTGCTAGCCTCAGATTTTTGGGGGGTCAGGGGGACAGAGTCTCACTGTGTTGCCTTCAGTAGAGTGCCGTGGTGTCATAGCTCACAGCAGCCTCAAACTCTTAGGCTCAGCTCAGCGCCTGTGGCTCAAGTGGCTAAGATGCCAGCTACATACACCTAAGGTGGTGGGTTCAAATCCAGCCCGGGCCCACCAAACAACAATGACGGCTGCAACCAAAAAAATAGCTGGGCGTTGTGGCAGGCGCCTGTGGTCCCAGCTACTTGGGAGGCTGAGGCAGGAGACTCGCTTGAGCCTGGGAGTTGGAGGTTGTTGTGAGCTGTGATGCCACAGTACTCTACCCAGGGGGACAGCTTGAGGCTCTGTCTCAAAAAAATCTCTTGGGTTCAAGTGATCCTCTCACCTCAGCTCTGTGTATCCTGAACTACAAGTGCCCACCTAGTTTTTACAGATGGGGTCTTGCTCATCCTCAGGCCAGTCTCCAACTCCTGAGTTCAGGCAAGCCACCCACCTAGGCCTCCCCTAGTGCTAGGGTTATAGAGATGAGCCACCAAGCCCAGGCTTTAGCCTCAGATTTTCGAATCCATCTTCCTCACCTCTGTCTGCTTTGAGAGAATTAAAGAGAGTTAGTGCCTTGCTCTGCACTGGACTTTGGGTTAAGGGAATGCTGTAGCAAGTCTGATCTTCCATTCAGACCAATAATACTTTCCCCATATCAGCAATGAGGCTATTTGCTTTGGTATCATTTGCATGTTCACTGCAGTAGTTTTTAAAATTTTCTTCCATTCCTTTGCATTCACAGTTTTGCTAACTGTTCAGCACAAAAGGCCTACCTTTCAGCCTCTCTGGGCTTTTAACATGTCTTCCACATCGAGCTTAACCATTTCTAGCTTTTGATTCAACGTGAGAAACAGGCAACTCTTCCTTCCCCTTGAACACTTCAAGGTCATTATAGGATTATTGATTGGCCTCATTTCAATATGTTTGTGCCTGGGGAACAGGGAATCCCAAGGAGAGGGAGAGAGCTGGGGAACGGCTGGTTGGTGGAGCAGGCAGAGCACACACATTTGTTAAGTTCACAGTCTATACCGTGCAGTTTGTGGTGTCCCGAAGCAATTAAAATAGCGACATCAAAGATCACAGATAAACATAACAAATGTAATAATAATGAAAATGATTGAAATATGGTGATAAACTACTAGAATGTGACACAGAGACAGGAAGTGGACACATACTTTTGGAAAAATGCTACCAATGGACTTACTCAAGGTGGGGTTGCCACAAACCTTCCTTCTGTGAAAAATGCACTATTGGCAAAGTGTAGTGAAATGAGGTTGGCTTGCTTTCCTCCTTCTTTCATCATTTGACCCAAATATCTGAGATGATATCAGTAGTAACACTTTTCCTTGACCATGTAGGAAGTGTATGGGCCATCACTAAGTAACACACCGGGCACTGGGGCTGCAGTGGCACACACAGGAGTCTAGGTTCCATTTTTTGGGGAACTTCCAGTCTGAGTAGACACATAAAATAAGAGGACTATGTGAAAAGTGCACAAACAATAGAAAGTAATCAGCAAATAACCTCCTTAGGTGTAGAGGTTTTGGTAGTGACTGGAAGAAAGTTTACAAAGGTTATGTTAAAGTAGAGTCAAAAGAGGGTGTGGTTTCTTTTAAAGAAAAAAATTAATATCTCCTTTCAATAAACCAACTTTAGAAAGTGCAATAGAAGTCTTGTCTCTGCACCAATCTTAGCAGCAAAAGAAAGAAAAGGAATTTTTTTCCTTCCCTTCAGACCTATGGATTTTGTGCTTCTTGGAAAAGAAAGGGCTGGGAGTTGACCCCAGAAGTTATCTTGGAAACTCAGGTAGAGTTCCAAACCTCAGTTTTAAGGTTTCTGAGAGTTTTATAGACATCATAAATGGAGACCCAGTCCTGCAGCAGGACGTGGGTAGGCTATATGGATATAAGAAGGAGGTCACTGGTGGCATTCCCTGGAGCTCCTCCCTGAAGGTCTCCTAGGCTGGGGTGCAGTCTGTGGTACACTCTTCTGCAGCAAGCATCACCTGCCTTCTCCAGAGATGGGGCACCAAGATTCTCAGTAGCATCACATGGTGGAGAAGTCATGTCTCAGTGACCTGAGTCTTAGAGACTAGGGAATGGGAGGTATCTCCAAAGATGACTGTAATCATCCCTGATTTTATTTTATTTAGAAAAAGAAAGAAGTGTGACCTATTTCCTGCCTTAGAATTATAAAGTGTTATAACAGCAGTATAAGAGAAACTCATAATGGTAACCAAATTGATATTTTGGAAATCCTATTAATAATCTATTAATAATCACAAGGCAAAGAAATGCATCTAAATTCATAAGAAAAAGACCTTGAAGATGAATGTGTATGAATTAAATTGAACATTTTTTTTTTCAGACTAGGGTAAAATTATGTTTGACTTATGGGTTTCTGGTTACTAAGGATATCAGTAAGTGAGAAGTAAAGATTTCAAGACTGTAGAGGTCCCTTTGGGGGCTTAGGTCAAAAACAAAACCAATTTATTTTCTAGCAAGTCTCTCTTATTCTGAGCATGACACTGTTCCCTAATTGAGTCAAAATTGTAGGCCGTGAAGCTCAAACTGGATGATATAATGAAACTGAGATGCAGGGGGTTGAATTAACCTGCAAAAGCTGTTTTTGAAAAGAAAGGTGTGGTTGACTTTAAGCCATACATTAGAAAGTAGGCATGGGTTTCTCTTGCCTAGCTAGCCCAGTTCCTGAATGCCAGGTTTCTACCCATGTGAGTTTAATGTCTCCCTTGTCTCTTGAAGGCAACCTGAGATGACAGGACATGAGCCTGGCCCTTCTCTGCAGGTGCCCTGATGTCCTTGCAGAAGGCCTGTTCTTCTCTCGAATGGATGAAACTCAGTTTCTACCAAGGAGGCCAGGTCTGCTAGGACAATCCCACAGGCTTCTTCACGCTCACCTGCCTGGAGTGCTCCTTTGCTTCCCTCTGCCAGGTGTCTTTCCCTCTCTTTATAGGACCTGAGAAAGAGTTTCCATATATTTTGACTCAGTTTCCATTAAATACAGGCCCATTCATTTGAAGAAAAAAGGATGTACTCCTAGTTCTATCTTTTGAAGCTAGGATACTAAGAAATGTAATGAAGTTTTATCAAAGTAACACAATAACATCATAAATGATAGTTGGTGAATTTCAGAAAATTATCAGAATAATGTTTAAAGGATGAATAGCAGTTTACCAGTGACAAGAGGGCAGGGTGGGAATTCTCATCCAAAGGAGCAGATGACATAGAAACATCAGCAGACTGGATGTTTGAAAAACTATACAGAACTCCATATTTCTGGCATTTGAAATGACAGAGGGAAATAGAAGAGATGAGGTTGCAGTGTTAGAAAGGGTCACATTAAGAGTGGGCTTGCATGTTATAACAACTAACTCCCTCCTTAATCTATTGGTGATTGCTATGGGTTGAATTGTGTTCGCCCCTCAAATGTCAGTGTTGAAGTCCTAACCCCCAGTATCTCAGAATGAGACTGTTTTTGGATATAGGCCGTTAAGGACATGATTAAATTATAAAAGAGGCAATTTGGACACATGGATACACCGGGGATATGCAACATAGAGGAAATACCGTGTGAGGACACAGTGAGAAGGGGGCCATCTGCAAGCCAAGAAGAGAACCTGAGGGGGAACCAGGCCTGCCCACACTTTGGTGACTTCAGCCTTCATAACTATGAGAAAATAAATTTCTATTGTTTAAACCAATGTAGTATTTTGTTATGGCCGTCCTAGCAAACTAATACAAGGCTAAAGAGTCATTGAAGGGCTTTTTGCAGGGAAGTGGTCATTCTGATGGCAACGTGAAAGCATTGGAAAGCAGTGAGTGGGAAGATCAACTATGCTACTGGGTCTAGGTAGCATAGTCTAGGCCAGAGATGGTGAGGGCTTGACTAAGGCAGTGACCCTGGGAATGGTATAATGAGAACTTGGAGATAATTTCAGAGATAAAAATTAAAGGCAAGGCACTGGAGAAGCTGAAAATAGCTTCTAGGTTTCTTGCTTGAGCGGCTTGGTAAATAACATGCCATGAAGGCATGAAGTAAAAAAATGTAGGAAGAAAATTGGGTTTTGTTATTTAGATAATGAATTCAGCTTCAGAGATGTTTTACTGAGGTACCTGTGAGACATTCTGGTAAACAAATACAGTGGTAGCGAAATGTCCAGGTGTGGTGAAGAGGTGAGTACGGGCTAGCAACAGTAAGTTGTGAGTTCATCAGTAATAATAATTGCAATAATAATAAGTATGGTTAACATTTAACTAGGGCCTTAATGTTCCAGCCAGTATTTTAAATCCTTTGAATATATTAACTCACATATTGTTACAATGACCTATAGTGTGGATACTATTGCTATCCCCATTTTAAAGATGAGTAAACTGAGGTACAGAAAGGCTGCCTGAGGCTACTCTCTCATAGCCTGGAAGAACCTGCATGAACCCATATGCAGTTTGGTTTTACAGCATGTATCGTGACAATTAGATTATTTTCCTCTTGACTATGGGAAAAATATTAAGATCCCTTAGGGAACGGGCCTCTATAAAGTGTGAAGAGACAAGGATAAAATTTGAGAGCACGCCAATACTAGTATGTAGATTAGCAGAGAAAGAAGATACAAAGAGACAGCAACAATTTGGTTAGAATAATAGAAGGAAGACAAAGATGAGAGAGAGCATTCAGCAGTGTCAATGCTGGAGAGACATCAAGTAACAGACTCAGAAAAGCATTCACTGGATGTGGAAAGCAGGAGGAGGCTGATAGCTCCAGCGAAGTTCATTTTCTCTCAGGTTAACAGAGGTCATCTGGATATTCATGGTCTTCCTTGGGAAGTAGGGAGGCAAAGTTATCTGACAAATGTATTGTAGAGGGGAATGGGATAGGACGCAACCAAAGACCAGGAATAGGACTGAAAGGCCAGATGGAAGGCTCAACAGGGTAGGAAATATTGACATTGTTATGTCGGCAGCACACAAAGATATGTGATGGTCTCCAATGGGTGGAGCTAAGTAGGAGGAAGAGTAGACAGTGTGCATTATAAGATTGTCTCAAGATAGTTTTTCAGTAGCTTGTGACAGGAAAACCTGAATCTGTTTTGAGGAATGGGGAAGTGGGGTGTTAGAGTAAGGCAGTTTCAATGATTGGGAGGTAGTTATTCATTTGATGGACCAAGCAACTCCAAGAGGGAACTGTTAAATATCATTCTTTTTCTCCACCTCTCTAGGGCTATAATTTTAATTTTCCTGCACTAGGCAGAAGAGGTTAATATTTAGAAAATAAGTATAGTGTCTACTTTTCTTACTATTAAGCATACTTAGGATACATTAAGTACATATTTATATAAGTCTGATGGGGGATAATTTTTGCAACACTTACCAGATTACAAGTGCATTTACACTTTGACTCAGAAATCCCCACTTCTGTCACTTTATCCTGTGGACGTACTGAGATGGGTATCAAATGGTGTGGGTAAAACAGCATGATTATACTAAAGTGTGGAAACCTCACAAATGATCCTCAGAAATACTACCTTACAGTAAAATACCAAACTGCTATGAAAGAATGAGGAAATTCTTTATATATCAATATGGAACGATCACCAAGATGTACTATTAGGTGAAAATAAAAAAGGCATAAGGCAGTGATACCGTGTGTACCTTTTATGTATGAAAATGGGAAGTATAAATATACTACATATATGATATTTGCCTTATTTGCATAAAGAGCCACTGAAAATAGTATTACAAGTAATGCACGGGATGTGAGTTTTCATTGTAAACTTTTTATATCATTTTTATTTTTTAAACAAATGAGTGTGCTGCCGAATACTACATGGAGATTATATATGCAAATATGAAACTAACTATACACTCCAAACTACATAGTAATGGACATGGAGATACACAGTCCAGACTCCTCCTTCCAGGCATGATGCTCTGCCCAGCTATGGAGAATGCAGTCAGCACAGAGTAAGGGTCCTCAAACTTTTTAAACAGGGGGCCAGTTCACTGTCCCTCAGACCGTTGGAGGGCTGGACTGCGGACCTCGGACAAGTTGGCTGCTAAGCAGGACAGGCAGCAGCGGCAAAAACACCCAGCAGGCTGGATAAATGTCCTCGGAGGGTCGCATGTGGCCCGCGGGCTGTAGTTTGAGGATACCTGGCACAGAGCCTCCACCTGTTAGTTCCTTCAGGGTTTGCCTCAGGTGTAAAGAGCCATCTGGTTCAAGGTCACACCCACCCCAAGGTATCTGGCACGTGGGGTGACTGAATGACGCTAGGGCATCAAGGCTGGACCATGTTAGTTTAGTTGTTCCTGGAACAATTCTGAAAGACAGTATTAGCTCCTGAGCTCCCAGCCTGCATCTGGATTCCACTTTTTCCTCTGCTCAGTTCTACTTGTTCACCCCAACCTTTGACAGACATTTATGCCTTGTAAACATCTTGCAACCTGAACTTTGGCTCAGAGCCCACTTCTGAAGAAACCAGAAACATGAGTATTTGGTAACATTCTAAAGATTTACTTTTGAAAGCATGATATACTTAATAGCAAAGTCAAGACATTTACATTAAAGGATAAATAGTATCATAGAAAATTCTTTGTAGCCAGTGGTTTAAGACATTTCAACATTTAAAGTAACAATTCTAACAGCAGCACTTATAATGTATCTTATTCTAGCAAACAAAATAACCATATAACCAAAGGGTTTTTTTTAACTTCTGACAATACCCAGTAAGGAACAACAGCCATATTTACAAAAGAAAGTAAATTAAAAGACATTCTTTTCCATAATGAAATATTCTGTCAGTGGTCTACATTTTTTAACACACACATGCACACACACTGAAATTTCCCCTAATTTATAATCTCCCATCTAGCATCTACTTTTAATTATTTAATGAACATTTTATAAAATGCTACATATCAGAAACTGTTCAAAGACACAGACCATTTTCCAAGAACTCACTCTAGTTGGCACCTGAATAATATCAGGATGCTTTTAAAATTGTGGTTGGAAGAGAGCAAAATGTAACCTCAAACCTGCAGCTATTTGAGGCATCACAGCATTTTCTGAAAAGCTTTCCCGTTTGAGCCTATGTTTTGTCCAGTTTCCTAAGACATGTTTTCTGCTACAAAAATAACCTTCAGTATCCTTATAAAATATACTTTGCATTCCTGTCCCAGTCATCATACTAGAAGTAATAAATAGGATTATTTATCTTTCAAATCTTAATGGCATAAAGTAAATCATAAGTGGACATCATCTTTTAAGAAAATTTTCAAAAAAAAAAAAAAAAAGAAAATTTTCATACCTATTTTGGGTTTTGTGTTATTTTTTCTTAATAAGATCAACTGAGACCATAATTTTAAAGAACTTTTCAAAGAGCATGGTAAAAATATCAGCACTGTTGTTTTTATTACTATTAGTGAAATAATGGTAGCAAGTCTGTTTTATCCCTAAGATGCTACAAAAAATGTAATTTGAATATTACATGTTTTCCTTCCTAAAAGTTCTGTATTTCTAAGCCTGTACATGAATAAAAAATAATTTATAGTATGAAATCTATGTGTGGTATGATATTGACTAAATGGGCTGACATCTAGTTACACTATAGCATGTCTACTTTCTTAAAGGAGAGAAAGGTTATATAGTTCAATGAGGACTCATTCTATTGAAATGTTTAGAAGACCAGGGTTTAATTAATACAAATAGCTATTTATTATTCAGTACATATGATTCACTATGCACTTTGAGAGCTCCAAAGAGAAGTAGGGCTTCCTCTGTCTTTCTCAAGGGTTTATAATCTATTCAAGAAGAAAAAGGCAAATAAGCAGGTAGGAGGGAAAAATCCTATAACAAAGAAACTACGGTATTAGTACAGAGCTTCAAGTGCTGGGGTGGTATCTTAACCTTGGTGATGATTTCAAGAGTATATATGTAAGTCAAAGCTTATTAAATTGGATACCTTAGATATATAAAGTTGATTATGTGTTAAATAAATCTCAATACAACTATTTTTTTGAAATACCAGGGTGAGAAGTTTTAATACAATTTTATGCATAATGGAAAACACTACAGTTTTTTTAAATTTTGTTTTGTTTTTAGCAGAGAAACGATATTATACCTTGGGTATTTGTCTCCTCCAAATCTCATGCTGAAATTTGATACCAATGTTGAAGGTGGGGCCTGGTGGAAAGTGTTTGGGTCAAGGGGGTGGATCTTTCATGAATGGCTTAGTGCTCTTCCCAAGATAATTAATGAGTTCTCTCTCAATCAGTTCACACAAGAGCTGGTTGTTTAAAGGAGCACGGCACCCCCACTTCTCTCCCTTTCTTGTTCCCTTTCTCATCATGTGACCCGGCTGTTTCCCCATCGCCTTCTGTCACGGATGGAGGCTTCCTGGCACCTTCATCAGAAGTAGATGCTGGGGCCACGCTTCCTGTATAGAACCATGAGCCAAATAAGCCTTTGCACACGTTACACAAACAAATGACAAAACAGATATTCTTTATGAAGAATCAGGGATGAGTGCCACACTATGGGGTATTCTGCTAGATCAAGTAGACAGATTGTTAAAGGCTTAATAGAGCTAGAACTAAACTTAGAGGCTGGCATAAACACAATTAAAAAAACCCTTGTTTGGAGTTTTTCAAAGATTGAGAATGATTTCTAGGAGGTCTTCAGACTCTGAATAATTGCACAGTTCTCCAAGTCTTATAAACAGTATGATAGTGATTACAGTGAAAAATATAGGCACCTCTACTTCTAAGTCCTTGTGTGTGGGGGGGAGGGTTGTGGTTAATATTGCACTTACGCTGGTGTAAGTCAGTACAGCCCAACACTTTTATCTTTTGTCAATATAGAAACAGCTAATTCTTTTCTTTATCTCATTAGACAATATAAGGCTGGTGGTTTCAGTCTAGTCCCTTTCTTAGAATTGTGGTCTCTGTGTGTCAGAAGACCAAATAAGTGTCTACATGCCTTTGGCATGTGTATACAATTATTTGATTCCAGAACTATGAGAGCAAAAAAAGAAAATGAGTAAGCATATTGGTGGAAAATGTGAAAGCATAGATTAAAGAGGAGGACAAAATAAAAAAGTTGTCTCTTGAAGGAAAGAAAATTTTTTTGTATATTTTCTTTTTCTGGAACTGAATCTCTTATTATGCAGAATATAACTGAAATGTATTATTTTAAAATATATCATTTAAAATATCATACATATCCCCAATATGATTAAGCTCTTTCCCCCAAATTTTCTTTCGGGTTAAAAGGCATTGCCCTATATTTAAGTGTTTGTAAAGTTTCTTTTATTGTGCAAATAATTTCTCAATCAGGCTACTGGAATAACAAAGTATGTTTTTTGAAGACTCACTAGCTTGAAGAGACCTCAGTAAATGCTAGTTTTGGATGTTTAAAAAAGTCAAGTAAGGAATCAGCTTTTAAACAGAAAAAAAGCAGAACAAGAAACGTAACCAGATTTACATAGTCATTATTCCCAGTGTGGGAGGGTAGGCACTCAACATAGAAAGCTTTACTTATCATTTAAAACAGATATTTTTGGGTATGATGCTCTTAAAAAGAAATACAATTTTCCATAAGGTCATTAGGACAAAGAATAAGAGGGGTGAAGATGACAGATAAAAGATTCATTAACATTTTAAAAGTTAAAAAGTAGAAAAGTAGTCTCAGACTTTAATTAAAAACTGACATGTAAGTGGGGGAAACAACAATGAAAAAACCAGTTCAAAGACAAAAACCAAACCAATTTCAGAATTATTCAGGAATTGGAGGAATTTTGGCTTTGTAAAAAACAGAAACAAAGCAGAAAAAATAACTGTGAAAGCAGAGACAATTCAGGGAGAATGATAAAATAAAAAATAAATATGGAAAAAAAACTTTCAGAAAGATAAAGTATTATATTCACAAAATACTAATATTGTATTATAAAAATAATTAAAAAAACAGAGAAAACTTTTAAAAAGTGAAATATAAAATCAGAAAAAAGTCTAGGATCAGCACTTATGGCTCAAGTGGCTAAGGCGCCAGCCACATACACCTAAGGTGTCAGGTTCGAATCCAGCCCAGGTCCGCCAAACAACAATGACGGCTGCAACCAAAAAATAGCCAGGCATTGTGGCAGGCGCCTATGGTCCCAGCTACTTGGGAGGCTGAGGCAGGAGACTTGCTTGAGCCCAGGAGTTGGAGGTTGCTGTGAGCTGTGATGCCATAGCACTCTACCAAGGGGGACAGCTTGAGGCTCTGTCTCAAAAAAAAAAGAAAAAGAAAAAAGTCTATATGTTAGGCAGTGTTGTGGCTCAAAGAAGTAAGGCGCCAGCCCCATATGTGAGAAGTGGTGGGATCAAAACCAGCCCCAGCCGAAAAAAAAAACCAAAAAACAAAAAAACTACAAAAAATAAAAAGTCTATATGTTAACACAGAAAATAGAACAAAAAAAAAAAGATACAAAATAAAAGAGAAACTAATTTTTAAATGGGGGTGAAATTTACATAAATATATTTACAGATATTTGACCATTTTAATGTATACAAATCAGTAGCATTTTCAGTGCATTTGCAATGTTGTGCAACCACCACCCTCTCTCTAATTTTTGCACTTTTAAATCACCCAAAAGAATACCCTACAAAATATTTTTCTAAGTAAATTAAAGGTTCAACAATAGGAGTGACTAATAGGAACTACAGAGAAAGAGAAGAGAGAAAATAACAGGAAAGAATTATCAAAGAAATAATTCAAGACAAATTTCCATAGTTGATAGATGAACTTAAATATCCTGATTGAAAAGACACACTGTGTTTTTTTCACACTATACTCAACAAAGTATGAGGAAAAAAAATACAAGCTGGAACTACAGGTATGTACCAACACATCTGGGTAATTTTTTCTTTTCTTTTCTTTTTTTGTGGAGACAAGGTCTCTCAGTGCATTGCCCAAGTGGTCTTGAAATCTGGGCTCAAGCCATCCTCCTGCCTCGGCTTCCCAAAGTGCTAGAATTAGTGGATGAGACAGTGTGTGTGGCCTTTGGCAATTTAATGAAAGTGAAGATGGTATGTTCTAGAAAATGATAATGATAATTTAAAATGTGGTTTTAGTAGTGACAAAAATACTGATGTTGGAGATACCTGTGAAGAGTGAAAGGAAAGTCTACAGATTTATTAACCCAGAAGGAAGAGGCTGAGTTTGTGCCATATAATTTTATAATTGATAATTTAAACTGTAAAAGAGTTTTAATAAAGTGACTCAATGTATATGACTAGAAAATGCATATGAGTGGGGAAATATTCTGCAACAATATTAGATAACATGATACTATAAATATAGTTTTATATATAATTAATAAGTTAGTTGACTATTTCTTCAATGTTCCTAAAATATTATATATCCCAGGTGGCAATCAAATGAAAACCAAAAACTGTTTTTCTGTCTTCTCATTAGGGAACCAAAAGATTGATTTAAATTTAAGGTCATTTTATATTTTGGCAAATGTGGTAGCTGTTACATTGTTCTCTGAAGCTACTAATAATTATGTTTATATCAATTTAAGAAACTACTGCTAGTTTCTGTTTTTTGTCTACCTTGTATAGTTACTGAAAACATTTGAATGTGAAATGTGTGTGTTGTGCCATGTCTAAACTGTCATCTTGATTAAAAATTAGAATTTTCATACTACTCAAAATATTCTGATAAGTAATCTAAGGCTGTATACATGAGAAAAAGCTAAAAATCATCCACTCACCCATTTGAAATTAAAATTGTCTAATGTTATTTTCACGGCCAGGCTCTTAAGGCTAAAGGAAAGTCTATAAATTTATTAACGAGAAGGAAGAGGCTAACTTTTTGCCATTTAATTTTATAATTGAGAATTTTTAACTGTAAAAGAAAAATTATCTAATAAGTGCCTTCTCTTCTGCATTTTAACCCCATCCAAAATTAATCCTACACTTGGCCACATTGCCAACAATGGAGTCTTTCATGCCAATTCTACAATATTAACCTGAGGTCCAGGAACACCCCTGAGAGGACAGAAAGGGATCACCAAGGAAACCACTGCAGAAATTCCAAGTATCTTTAGGTGCCTTACAGCTGACAGCTGACGACCTTATGGATACAGTTGTGAGAAGGAGCGTTGCTTCACCGTCAGGCTCTGGTGAGATTATGTGTGGAAAACCTTTGACTGCCAAAGAATGAAGAAATATTTTTAAAAGCCCTCCAAAGTAAACAAAAAAAGCAAACCAAAATTAAAACCGGATATTAAAAATAAAATAAATAAAAACCTTCCTAATAATGAAGGAATTCTTCCTTCCTTGCATTTGTCAAAGAGATCGTTCTGATGTAGATAACAGCAGTAGGGCTGAATCATTAATTATTTTCAGTTACTTATAGATGTCACTAGAAAAGGTTTAATTGTGTTTAGACAGGGAAGAGAAAGTGTACCTTTTTCTCCTCTTACTCTTTCTGAAAGAGCCAAGTATCTTTAATAATTTCTGAGTGAAATATAATTTGAAATAAGTACATTTCTGTGTTTACTACAGCAGAGAAGAAATCTGGTTTTATTTGCATCTCATTTTAGTATTTTTTAGAAGGAAATGTTACATTTTAACAACAAAATTCCCATTGTTTTCCCTGAGTTGAGAGTTTATTACTGAATACATTTAATCATAAGGGAGAAATAACCCCAGAATTATCTGATCTTTAATGACTTCATTTTTAACAACTAGATAGCAAAAGAGAAGAAAGACATGCTCTTAACCTATTCAGATGAAATGTGAATTAAGTAGAAACGTTTTGTAAATGTTTATTGATATGAGCAAAGTTGCTTTATTTGCTAGCATTATTATTCTGTGCAGTAAAATACTCCTACTGATAGGTGGTTAGTAACAGCTAACTATTGTTTTCATACATACATATTTCTATTGTTTGTGTTCTGAAATAAAGCAACATTATATCAAAAAATTACAGAGGGGAAGAAAAGGAGAGAAATTAGGATAGGCTCTAAAGGTTGTACAAATCCTAAATGGTGTGATTACAGGGCATGATGGCCACTGAATAGATCCATTAGTCGTAATTGAAGCTGTCAGGAGCCAGTTAAATGGCTGTCTCCGAGGAGGTCACCTTCCACATATGAGCTGGCCCTCGCCTTGTATTAGCCTTGTCAGGAGGTTGAATCCTGACTTATCTGGGCAAACCTTAAAAAAAAATTGACTTAATAACAATGAAGCAGCAAAGCTCAGAAGTAATAGTGTTCTGGACTAAAATAAAATGTATAGCATAAGGAGTGGTAATCCCTCTAGACAAACTTTATTATCAGTCTGTGTGGGGGTATTTATTCTCTTTTCTTGTTCACTGTTAGCCTCTCCACCCGGCTCTGGGCTGACTATTAATGACTGCATCAAAGGGTATTTCTTGCCTTTTGTCTTCCAGTTGAATTCAGCCAGTCATACATCCTTTTGGAGTCTAGAGGATGGAAGGTATAGAGAATTTTTATTTCCCCGATCTTTTATATTTAATTCCCTAGTTTCTTCCTTCTCAGGTCCTGTGCTCTCCCAAGGACCCTAGCTTACCTATACTACAACCAGGCAAGTGAGCCCCAAGGGTACAAAAGAAGTTGGCACTCACTTTCAGGGCTGTGCAAGGTCAAGGTCAACATCGGAGCGAGAGGGCCTCCTTAGATTTTGATTACCAATTCCTTAGGTTAACCTTTCCTTTGAGCTGGTTTGAGAGGATTTCGTTCCTTATAATCAAGGCAGTACAGAACCCAGCAGCAAAAGGAACAGAAGCCTGAGAAGGATCTGGGGAATACCTGGCTGTTCTAAATGTATTAAGGATTCTTAGGCCCAGAAACATATCCTGGGTAGGGCTGGCCACATAAATTGTAAGGGTAGTGAAAAAAGAAAATGCATGACTTTCACTGAAACATTATTGAGAATGTCAAGGTAGCAATAGCAGAGCATTAAGCCAACACAGGAACTTTCTGAGTGTTAGGGCCTATGTGACCACACAGGTCATAATGCTCATGAAGCCAGCCCTAATTCTGGAATATTAGCAAAGGAAATGGTAGATTTCCAAGGAATTGAGGGAATTGGAGAGGTATTAGAAAATAAAACTAAAAGTCATTTTAAAATCTTTCAAGCCCTAAAATATGGGTTTCTTATCCATCTTTTTAACCCATGGCATATATTAAAGCACCTTATCTTATATATGGTAAGAATTAGGAGCAATAGTAACTAATATTTATTAAGCTCTTATGGATTATGAACCCAAGGCAGATACATAGTATGTATTTATATATTTGTTGAAGGAATGAATGGATAGATGAAATTCAGAAGCCAGTTAAGGGTTTTATGTGACTGATCTCATTTAATCCTCAATCAGCCTCCTGAGGTGAATATCATTATTATCTCTATTTTATAGATAAAGAAACAAAAACTTAAAAGAGTTAAAGTAATTTGCCCAAGGTTCACAGATGGTAAACCTCTGGGATTCACATTTTTATTTCTGTCTCCAAAGTCTAAGCTCTTAACCACTCTGCCCATAATAGGCACTCTGACATAATTAAATGGTTCTTTAGTTAATCTTTTGGCATTACTGAGTTGTACCTCTAAATAACTCTATTAACTTTATACCATAAAATAATAATAACAATTATTATTAAAGACTTTAAAATACCGGCTATTAAATACTAACTGTACAAGAATGTTCTATAGAACAGATATATTTCTAGTCTTATTTTTATTACATTTCTGAACTTGTGTCATAGGTCCATGAAATTATTTTATTGTGACTACAGTGTATAATAGCATGTTGTAACACGGATACCTAAAATCTTACAATCATGCCAGGCTAATCAGAACTTCTTATCTTGAAATGTGCAGTATGGATAAAATAACATGGATTTAAAAATCTAAACACCTGAACTCTTGGTGATGCATTTCAAGAAGAAGCATCTTCATTTCTCTCGTTGTATAGAAGGCCCTGTTACCTTGTACCAGTCTTCTGAAAATCCTGTTTTAATAATGGCTGCAGCCTAGAACAAGCTTTCTTCAGTGGAACACAACAGTCCCTGAGCACACACACTCTAATGTGCACAGCTCCAAACAGAATCTCTGTATGCGTATGGTGATTTTCCATTTTCCACCTATTGGTCATCCTTGCAAGGGAGGCATCACTGTCTTCCAAAAATAGACAAGTAGGCCTGGCACAGTAACTTATGCTTGTAATCCTAGCACTCTGGGAGGCTGAGGAAGGTGGATCACTTGAAATCAGGAGTTAGAGACCAGCCTGAGCAAGAGCAAGACCTTGTCTCTCCTAAAACTAGAACTAGCAGGCATCCCATCAGGCACTTGTAATCCCAGCTACTGGGGAGGCTGAAGCAAAAGGATGGCCCAAGCGCAAGAGATTGAGGTTGCTAGCAGGGCATGGCAGCTCACGCTTGTAATCCTAGCACTTTGGGAGGCTGTGGCAGATGAATCGCTTGAGCTCAGGAGTTCAAGACTAACCTGAGCAAAAGCAAGACCCTGTCACAACTAAAAATAGAAAAACCGGCCAGGCATTGTGGCAGGCGCCTATAGTCCCAGCTACTTGGGAGGCTGAGACAAGAGGATCACTTGAGCCCAAGAGTTTGAGGTTGCTGTGAGCTATGACCGCACGGCCCTCTACCCAGGGTGACAGAGTGAGATTCTGTCCAAAAAAAAAATAGGTAAGTGCAGTAACATATAATAAAAGAAGAGATTTTTAAAAAGAAATAAAGCAGACAGAAGAAAGCAAATGTTGGGTTAGTATCAAATAGGTGCTGGGGAAATAATTAGGTTTCCTACAGGTTAAAAAAGGAAAAAAAAAAATCCCATATTGCTCTTCAGAACAGTCACCTTGAAGATGTCATGTGCCTACATTATTCTCCCATCTCCTGGAAAGTAACCTGACAAACAGACACATTAATCATAGTTGTCACTATACAGTGTTGCACTTATCACTGAGACTTGATTGTGTACATCTCTTCCTAACTTCATATTCAGTGATGACATGTTAATAGTCTGAAGTTGGCCATGGTAGGGGTATTTACACCACAGAAATCAGCAAGCACTATACATCTTTTCTTTCATAGGGAAATTGTTTATCCGCATGCCACTGACTATAGCTAATGAAGGCAACACAGCTCCATAGTAATGAAGGCAACACAGCTCCATAGTATGTACATGGGATAGAAAATCATATTCTACTTTTATGTGAAGACAACAAAGAAAAATGAACACGTAAGTCCCACACTAACTATTTTTACAGAAGATTTCCCCAAAGGTCCTGCTGGCATATCTACCATTCAGTTTTATTTCTACACTCTGTGCCTCTATCAATTCAACCACAATTTAAGTGCATTACAATAAGTTGATGAGAGAGGTTGAATTATAATCAGCATACCTTATAGGAGGGGGAGTAAGAGGATAGCATAATTTTTATGAAGTTTTCTATTGAAAGTTATATTTTCTAAACTATGGGAGCTGGTTTGACTATGAAACACCTTTACTGATAAAGATCAAGCCTCTTGTTCTTTGTGAAACACATGTTTAAATTAAGTGGAAATGAAATAAGGAAATTGTAATTTTGGGATAAATAGTTAGAAAAATAAGCAAATAGTCTGGGCACTGTGGCTCACGCCTATAATCCTAGCACTCTGGGAGGCTGAGGCAGGTGGGCGGCTTGAGCTCAGGAGTGTGAGACCAGCCTGAGCAAGAGTGAAACCCCTTCTCTACTAAAAATAGAAAAACTAGCCAGGTGTGGCTGATGCAACATCTAAAAATAAAAAATAAAAAAGTGTGCAATTCAATAATGTTTAGTATATTCCCTGAGATGTGCAAAGATTACTGCTATTTACCTTTGAACGTTGTTATTACCTCAAAGAGAAACCTTGTGCCTAAGAGTAGCCCTTCCCTGTCTTAGTCTGTTCAGACTTCTGTTAAAAAAAACTACATAGACTTGGTAATTTATAAACAATGGAAATTTACTGCTCAGAGTTCTGGGGGCTTAGAAATATAAGATCAAGGTGTGAGCAGAGTTGATGTTGGGTGAGGAGCCACTCCTCCTAGACGGTGATTTCTACATATCATCACATGGCAGAAGAGAAAACACGGTCTCTTTGGCCTTTTTCTTTCTTTCTTTTTTTTGTAGTTTTTGCCAGGAATGGGTTCGAACCCACCACCTTCAGCACATGGGGCTGGTGCCCTACTCCTTTGAGCCACAGTCACTGCCTTTGGGGCCTTTTAGGAAGGAAGGTTCTAATTCCTTTTATGAGGGTTCTGCTGTCATGACCTAATCACCTATAGGCTTACCTCTTAATACCACAACACTGGGGAACTAGATTTCGATGTATGAATTTTGGAGGGACACACTTTCAGATAATAGCACCCCTCTCCTCTCTGTTCTTCCAGTCACTAGCAACACAATTCTGTATTGTTTCCCTAAAGATTTGCCTATTTTGGACATTTTTATATAAGTGGAATCATACAATATCCATGTTGTAGCCTGTATCAGAGCTTCCTTCTTTTTATCACTGAATAATATTCCACTGTATGGCCATACCACATTTTATTTACCAATCACCCTTTGACAGACATTCAGGTTGTTTCCACTTTTGACTAGTATGAATAATGATGCTGTGGACATTTTTATACAAGTTTGTGTGTGGACTTATGTCTTAATCTCTCTTGGGTATATACATAAAGTGGAATTGTTAGGTCATAAGGTAACTCTAGACTTAACATTTTGAGGAACTGTCAAACTGTTTTTCCACATCAGTGTACTGTTTTACATTCCTATCAACAGTACGTGAGGGTTCTAATTTCTCTGTAGTCACACCATTTAATATTATCTGTCATTTTTTATTCAGCCATCCTAGCAGGTGTGAAGTGTTATCTGATTGTGATTTTGGTTTGCATTTTCCTAATGGGTATGATTTTTGAGTGTATTTTTAGTTGTTTACTGGCTATTTGTATATCTACTTTGAAGAAATGTCTATTTACATTCTTATTTTATTATCATCATCATCATTATTATTATTTTGAGACAGAGCACAAGCTGTCACCCTGGGTAGAGTGCTGTGGCATCACAGCTCACAGCAACCTCTAACGCCTGGGCCCAAGCAATTCTCTTGCCTCCACTTCCCAAGTAGCTGGGACTACAGGCACCTGCACAACACCTGGCTATTTTTTTGTTGCCGCTGTCATTGTTGTTTGGCAGGCCCAGGCTGGATTCGAACCTGCCAGCTCAGGTGTATGTGGCTGGCAACTTAGCTGCTTGAGCCACAGGTCCGGAGCCTCATTATCATTATTTAATTAATAAAAATACTTTAGGTGGATCATTTATATATACTTTTTTTTTGAGACAGAGTCTCACTACATCACTCTCGGTAGAGTGCTGTGGCATCAGAGCTCACAGCAACCTCCAACTCTTGGGCCTAAGCAATTCTCTTGCCTCAGTCTCCCAAGTAGCTGGGACTACAGGCACCCGCCACAACACTGAGCTATTTTTTGTTGTAGTTGTAATTGTGTAGCAGGCCTGAGCCGGGTTTGAACCTGTCAGCCCTGATGTATGTGGCCAGTGCCCTAATCACTGCACTATGGATGCCGAGCCTTGTTATTGAGTTTTAAAAGTTCTTCACATATTCCTCTTTTAAGTAGCAGACATTTTTTCAATTGTTCTTTAATGTAAATGGGCAGAATCTGAGGATGGATGGGGTAGTGTGGGGGGAAGAACCATACCTATAGAAGCAGCAAGAGAACCAACTGCTTGTCTTGTGCATATTCTCTAAAATTGCAAAAGCCAGAATCATGGGAATTTATTTTTCCTCATAAGGTTCTCTTTTTATGGTAAGATAAATTTTTTCTAGAAATCTTCTAGTTTAGTAAGTCCTATAGGCAAGCCTTAAATCATATGGCCACACCTTGCTATAAGGGAGTCTGAGAAATTATCTGGCCAAGAGGAATAAGCAAGCTGTGCTTGGCTTAGGTTAGGAGTGGGCAAACTATGATATGTGGGCCAAATTTGGACCACTACTTGATTTTATAATGCTTTTATGCTACAAAAAATTTTTATTTGAAGACAGAGTCTTACTCTGTTACCCTAGCTAGAGTGTAGCACCATCATCACAGCTTGCTGCAACCTCAAACTCCTGGGCTCAACTAATCCCCTCGCTTCAGCCTCCCAAGTAGCTGGGACTGCAAGTGCATACTGCCAAGCTCAGCTATTTTTTTTCTGTATTTGTAGAGACTGAATCTCACTTTTGCTCAGGCTGGCTTTGAACTCCTGACTTCCAGCAATCTTTGCACCTCAGCCTCCCAAAGCATGAGGATTACAGGCATGAACCACCACCTCTGGCCCTAAGAATGGATTTTACATTAACAAGAAATACCAGTCATAGCCATCACACCAAAACAGGAAAAGAAGAGAAAAGTCATTTTTTTTATGTCAAGCTTTTAAGGCAAACTGGAGTGTGGATGATTTTGTTAACAAATAGGATGGCAAAGTATGAGTTTAGTGTGCAGTGATACTTTACCTGTGCTAAATGATTATATAGTAATATATATTCCCATTCCCAGATACATCACAATATTTCCAACTCACAGAAAAGCAGTGGTCAGAAAAATTAAACATTTATGAGGAATATGCCATCACCATAGAATTTCTTCGCAAAAATAAAAATTAAAAGCTGAAACCAAACTATGTTTCTGAGGGGCTCCATTGTTAACCAAGAAAGGAAAGTGACTTACTGATGGTGAGTTAATTATATCATGTTTGATTGAAGCAGCTGAGAAAGAATTTCTAGAGAAAATAAACTTATTTCAGACCATTAACCTTTCAGTAAGAATTGTTTCTTGAAGAGTTGAGGATACTGCAAATAATATCAATACAATTATAAAACATGGTAAATGACATCTAGTGGTTTTCCTTGGCTTTTTATGAGTTGGCGGATATTATCCATACTACTCAGTCATTGTTTATTTGGGAAGTCCATGCTGAGTTTAAAATGACTAAGGAATCAGCCTCTCTGAACTGTGGGTGTATGTACATCTATCATGAGCAAATACTTGTTCAAAGAAGTGGAGAAAATACTAATTCAATAAAACCTGAAGTGGAATCTGCTAAGATGCATTGTAACTGAGGGTGATAAAAATATGTATGGAGAAGAGAAGGCTTAGCTGGACAGATTTAGAAAGCTTGTGAAAACATAAGGTATTTAAAGGTTATGGTCACTCATTGTGCTGTTCATTAGTAGGTAATGGGCAGAAAGTACTTGAATCTATTGTATGTTTCTGAACCAGACTTTTTTTTTTTTTTTTTTTTTGAGACACGGTTTTGCTCTGTCACCCTGGCTGGAGTGCAGTGGCATCATCATAGCTCAACACAATCTCAAACTCCTAGGCTCAAGCAATCACTTGCCTTAGATTCCTGAGTAGCTAGGACTACAGGCATGTGCCACTATATCTGGCTAGTATTTTTCACTTTTAGTAGAGACAGAGTCTTGCTCTTATTGAGCTGGTCTCAAACTCCTGACCTCAAACAACCCTCTTCCCTGGGCCTCCTAGAGTGTTAGGATTATAGGCATGAGCCACCACAACAAGCCTTATTCTAGTAGATTTAATGGTCATCACTTTTATAAACTTTTGTGAAAAACAGAAGCTGAATATCTAGATTTGTCTTATCACACAACAGTTGGATGGCTTACGACTGCTTTATTGTAAGCTTTATTGCAATTTTTGAACTCAGGCCTGAGCCTAAAGTTTTTAGGAATGGGGAGAACCTCCCGCAATCACTATTACTGAGAACAAATGGCTTTGAAAATTAGCTTTTGCTGCAGTCTGATCATATTTTTCAGTTTGAAATTATAAGGCAAACTGTATTTATATGCAAAACTTACACCGTGGTGAAGTCATTCTAACAACAACTAATGCTGTTCTAATCACCAGTAATGTCAGGTTGTTCAACATACTTCCTATGCTGTTAAAGTTTATTAAAAAGCAAGATCTCCATGCCCACAAAAACCTGCAGAAGATATATTTTTCAAGTTCAAACTAGAGTTCCAACAGTACTTTTCAGATGTCAATGAAAGTGGAAAATAAATTTCCATATGTGAAAATCTATTTATAAAAGAAGGTAGGGATAAAAAGAAAGATACATTGAGTTCATGGACTGAAAAAATTAATATTGTTAAAATATCCACGAATACCCAAGGTGATCTACAGACTCAGTGCAATCTTTAACAAAGTCCCAGTGATGCTTTTAGTCTCCACTACGTGGGAAGCTGTACTGGGAGGACTGCTTGAGCCCAGGAGTTTGAGGCTGCAGTGAGTGCTACATGTACTGCGCCTGTGAATAGCCAGTGCATTCTGTTTAGTTAACATAGCAAGAGCCTGTCACTTCAAAAGAGAAAAAAAATTCCAAAGACATTCTTTACAGAAATATAAAAAGTGACAAAAAAATTCATATGGAACCACAAAAGACCCCAAGTAACCAAACCAGTCTTGATAAAGAAGAACGAAGCCGGCGGCATCATACTTCTTGATTATGAAATATATTAAAATGCTATAGCAACCACAACAGTATGGAACTGGCATAAAAACATAAAAAAAATGGAGTGGCACCTGTGGCGTAAAGAGGTGGTGGGTTCAAACCTGACCCCAGTTAAAAACTGCAACAAAACAAAAAACAGATGGAAAATTGGGAAAGAACAGAGAACTCAGAAATAAATCCACACATCTATAGTCCACAAGAACACACAATGCAGAAAGGATAGTCTCTTCAATACATGGTGTTGAGAGAGCTGGATTATCCACATGCAAAAGACTAAAAATAGACCTTTAAATCACCCCACGTACAAAAATCAACTAAAAATTGATTAACAATTCAAAACATAAGACCTGAAATTATAAAAATTACTAGAAAAATCATAGGGAAAAAGCTTCTTGACATTGGTGTGTGGTGGCAATGATCTTTTTGAATATGACCGCAAAATCACAGACGACAAAAGTAAAAACAGACAAGTGGGATCAAACCAAAAAGCTTCTATACACCAAAGGAAACAAACAGAATGAAGAGGCAAGTTGTATATAGTACAAAATATCTATAAACCATATATTTGACAAAAGATAAAAGATATTTGACAAAAGATAAAAGATTTTGAAAACCTTATATTTCAAAATATATGAGGAACTCAAATAACTTAATAACAAAAAACTAAATAAGTTGAATGAACTCTGAATAGTTGTTTCTCCAAAGAGGACATATAGTTGGCAACAGATATATGAAAAAAAAGCTTAACATCACAAATCAGAACCACAATGAGCTGTAACTTGAGACTAGTTAGAAAAAGTAACAAGTGTCGTCAGCGTGAGGAGAAAGGATGTTTGTATACTGTTGGTAGGAATGTAAGTTGGCAGAATCTTCATGGAAACAGTGTAGAAGCTTCCCAAAAGATAAAGATAGAACTACCCAGGTCCAGGATGCAAGCTCATGCTTGTAATCCTAGTGCTCTGGGAGGCTAAGGCAGGAGGATCACTTGAGCTCAGGAGTTCAAGACCAGCCTAAGCAAATCTGAGACCCCCGTCTCTACTAAAAATAGAAAAATTAGAAAATTAGGTGGGTATTGCAGCAGGTGCTTATAGTACCAGCTACTCAGGAGGCTGAGGCAGGAGGATTACTTGAACCCAGGAGTTTGAGGTTACTGTGAGGAGGCTAATGCCACAGCACTCTAGCCGGGCAACAGAGTGAGAGTCTGTCTCAAAAAAAAAAAAAAAAAGCAAGCACAAAAAAGAAAATAGATCTACCTTCTGATTTAGCAATTCCACTTCTGGTACACATCCAGAATAAATAAAATCAGTATCTGAAAAAGACATCTGTATCTTATAATTACTGTAGCATTATTCACAATAAACAAGATATGGAAGCAACCTGTTGGAGGATGAACGGATAAAGAATGTGTACGTGCTCACACACACACATAGAGAGTGCCAACAAAAGTACAGACAGGTATTGAAATTGTAATACTCAAGTCACGTTTGACTTCTGCAATTACAAAAGGTGCTGAAACGTGACTTGTAATTCATCTTTTGTTCCTCTGGGGCTAGGAACATTGCTGAGTCAAAAAGTGGGATTATTTTGACATGGGAGTCTCCTTGAAATAATGAATCTTGATATTAGTAATGATCTGATTTCGTCTTGTTATTGAGTGGGTGCAATTACTAAAGACACACATCATCCCTACCATGCTCACGGAGCAAACCAGCAAGCTTGTGGATGAGGTCTTTCTAGACCAGCCAACCTTCAAGCTGATGGCAGATACATAAATGAACTGAGGAGAGGGCAAAGGCAACAAGTTTAGAACTTCCTAGGCCACAGGATCCTTAGAATCGCGTTTGTGATTTAAGCCACTAAATCTGTAGTGGTTTGTTACACTGCAAGAGCTGTTCAAGGTACACATGCCATACATCTTCTTTTCACCACCTCACTGTGCCCCAGGAGGCTGATCTATATGAATTGCATCATAGGCATATCTTGCTTCAGAAGATCAGGAAAGAGAAGAATGAGGAATGCCAAGGTATTAATCCATTGGGATCTCTGTGAACTGGCTGCTTTACTTGACAAAATGTCCTAATTCCCGTCTGGTATTCCTACATACACAGCTTCCCCAAGTTTAGTAACTACTCCCTCTGATTGCCCCTTTGCCTTAGGGGTGATTTTGGAGTACTGAATCTCCCTTCTAATTTCTTCAATCCCTGCCCATATCTCTGTTCACTGTCTCTTATTAAACCCTCTTCCAATTTTCCCAATTTCATTGTACCATCTGTTTCCTGCTGGTACCTAGACTGACAGAGTAGGCCTTATTCAGAAGGTAGCATCTCAGCAAAGACTTGAATGATCTATGGAATGAGTCATAAAGATATCTGGGGGAAGTGCCGAGATCTTGTAGCAGCTAGGAGGTAGGGTGACTGAAATGGGAGTGAGCTGGAGAGAAATGTGGAAGACAATATGTAACAGGCGGTGTGTGTGAGTATACATGTGTGCAAGTATGTGCTGGGGACAGAGGTGCATAGTGTAGGGGAGGAAGATCATGTATGGCCTTGTTGGCCTTTGTAAGGATTTTGGCTTTTATTTTGAAAGAAATGGGGAGCCATTGGAACCATGTATTCACATCTAATTAAATCTAATAAGATTGCTTTCTGTTATGTGTCGACAGTGGAGCTCCATGATTCAGTACTGCATTTCTCCTCCCAGTCTTGTGCCTGATGATGAATGCATGGGCGTGTTGAGGCAGCTCAGCATGCTTGGGCTTGAGTTCAAGGCTTTGTGTCCCTCCTAACGCTGTGGGTGACACGACCTTCCTTACAGTATAGGATTCAGACTACAGTGTCTTTTTCTGTTAGCATATTCTTTTCAGGTCTGTTAATGATTTGGGAGTGGACACGTTTTTCTTACTCTTTTTTTTTGTTGTTGTTAAAGTCAATAGGCCCTTCTATACTGACTTCAAAAAGTGTACTTATCTAAAGGGTCTTGTACAATAGAGAACTGCTTAAGTGGAAGCAGTGAAAATAATACAAGGAATGGAGCAAATACTATCTGCCTGCCTACCTCTTAGAGAGGGTGGCTTGTCTTGAATATTCAAAAGGCAAAGAATTCATTTGCAAGTACAATGTCTGGAAAATAATATATAGATTTGAATGTGCTTTAATCCTTCAATAGAAATTTCCATTTGAGCTGGGTCTTCTGGTATTAGGTCTAGATCACCCTGTGCAGTTTACATGAAGTTGATTCTCCTCTCCCCACAGGAGGGTTCATTTTCTTTCTGCTGTTTCTCAGAAATCCTCCCTAGGCTGAAAGTTAGTGGACCACTTGTGTAGGACTCCAAGCATCCTTATTAGATGTGGGTGCCCTCAACTCGAACTGACCTTTCCCAGGTCTTACCTCAATCAAAATTTAGCTATGAATTGCAGCTATATTTATTCAGGTTCCATGCTTTGCTCTCAGCTCAGAAAGAAAGCTATTTAGCTAACATGATTAATCAAGCAGGCAGAACCCTTTTTCTCCTGGCAAACAATACAAATGATCCATTAGAACCTGTTATAACATTTGTTGTCCAGCCTTCACCTTAATTTCTTTTAAAATTTATTATTCCTACTTTGCCTGGCAATGGACGCCTGTTTGTTATCTATGGTGAATATACTCTGCTTTATAAGATTTCTTACTCTGTAAGCCTGCCGTTCTCTTCTTCAATAAACTTTGTTTCATGCTTGCCTTAAAAAAATTATTATTATTAAAAAAATTTCTAGCCCAGTACATAAAGCAGGTGTTCCCTTAGGCATGCAGTAGAAAGAGGACTGGACTAGGAGTCAGGAAAGCAGGGTTTCAGTCCTCCTTGTAACACCTATTAGCCATGTGACCTGGAAGATGAATCTTTGTCTTTCTGGAATTTTAGTTTCACTCTTTGTAAATTGACAGGGCTGATTTAAGTCAGTGAAATATCAAAATATCCTGACATCCAACATAAGAACTTAAGGTCATCGAACAACCTCAAAGTTGTTGGGCTCAAGTGACGTTCCTGCCTCAGCCACCTAAGTAGCAAGGTATATAGGTGCCCACCACAATGCCCAGCTATTTATAGAGACAGAGTGCCGCTCTTGCTCAGCCTTATCTCCAACTCCTGAACTCAAGTGATCCCCCAGTCTGTGCCTCCCAGAGGGCTAGGATTATAGGTGCGAATCACTGCGCCTGGCCAAGACAGAACTTTTTAAACATAAAATCAAGGCATAATCTCAGGCAAAGGATAGCCCTTTAAATTGAATAAAATCATTATTATTATTTTTTTTTTTTGAGACGGAGCCTCAAGCTATCCCCCTGGGTAGAGTGCCATGGCATCACAGCTCATAGCAACCTCCAACTCCTGGGCTCAAGTGAGTCTCCTGCCTCAGCCTCCCAAGTAGCTGGGACCACAGGCGCCTG